>CAJVPS010001492.1:0-15350 GCA_910591765.1 Ambispora leptoticha | reverse complement strand
TCTAAAAAGTCTTTTTTTTTCATTATTTTCCATCCATATCTCCATAATAGGCATGAGCTTTAAAAGATAATTTAGAAGCTTTTTCTACTAATCCTCAAGCCATATTAGAGCTTGTTACAACGAATGCCATGCATTTGCCTTGTCTAAGAAATTCAAACCCAATTCACATAGCTTCAGCCTTACTATTTGGATCATAAAGATACTCAACAGTCTTACCTATAAGTAGTTGGAATTTATTATCAATTACTCAGATATTTTCACCATGATAAGCCTTGAGAAATGTTAGTGTACTTTCATTTGCAAATACATCCATGGCTAAAATATGTTAAGCTGATCTTAACACATTACGCATTGCATTTTCAGATTTCTGCACATTTGAACTGCTATTTATTTGATATTGAATTGTATTGACTTCATCTAAAATAGCTACAATCAGATAGGCTGATAATTCTATATGAGAAAGACTCTCAACTTGGACTATAATAACACTCCATTTATCTACAGATAGGTTTTGTTCATCTTGATAATTACAGATTTTAAGTTCTGATAATTTAAGCTCATTAATTTTACCTTGCAATTCATTGCTAAGAGTTTTTCTATAAGAAATCCAGATAAAGCAAGGCAATTTAGCTCCACTTTTGGACAAAGTATCAATATTTTTTCTTAGATCTTTTGTTTTTCCTGTCATCATAGGAGAGCGAATCAAAGTTATACTGAGTTCTTCACTCAAGAAATTGGGATAAGCTTCTGGAGCATCTTCCATTTCCTTTATATTAATAACTTCTTCAGGTAATTTGAGAAGTGAGTGTGGGTTTAATACAGCCTTGACTATTCTATCGTCAATATTTTGTTTAGGCTTCACTTTTAATTCGATTTTGTCTGATACCTTACCAAAGCTCAGTCCCTTATGATCCAGCTTGTACTATTTTTGGCAATAATATTTAAGTATGAAATCTCTATTTTTTCGAATAAATCCATAGAGTTGATCCTTATCATGTTTAACATCACATATAGGATATTCTTTAACTAATTGTGATTCAAAGTTGATAAATCCTTTCTCAGTTCTTTTAATCTGAAACCACCCATATTTTGCAATAACTAGATTGGCTCCTTTAACTAAGATATTTTCATTCTTGATAGATTGGTATTCTTTTACTGACTTCTTATCAGAAAAGATTCGTGATCAGATCACAGAATAATTCTCTTTAGACTGAACCAGATAATCATCTAGATTTTTAAATCCATTTTTAACAGAAGAAATAGCAGATCTTTTTATGCATCCTTCTTTTGCAGATCCAAGAAGCTGAAGATTGAAATATTTTTTGAGAAAGCCAATATCTATAAACTCAGAATAAGGTTTCCCAACTAATTCTATAACTTTTTCTGTAAAACTCTTAAGTTCTCTATAATCTATGAATCAAGTACAAGGATAAATAATATGCCAACTGCATTTATTAGCATTTGATAAACTTGCTAATGCAAAAGAATTTAAGAAAGGCATACAATCTGATATCAGGCTTAATGTATTCACACAAGCAACTAAAATTCGAGATATCAAATCTTCATGAGTAATTTTCTTACTATCTAGAGAAGAAAGTTCAGGATTAGATGAATCAGACTTTTGCCTTGCATCAATATTGATTATTAAACAAAGAGGCTGATTTCTATTAATATATTCATGAGTATTTGATATTCTATAAACTTCAGTAGGATGATTGATCACTGTATAACCTTTTCCTGCCATCCGAATTATATATTAAAAATGAATTTCTTCAGGTTGATATGCATCTAAAAGCGCTATATCATTTTTATCAGCCGAGCTGGCATGGTCAATAATATGTATACCTTCCATGATCAGGTTTATAGTCAAGATCCATTAAATCTTTAAGAATTATTTTTACCTCATTATATTCAGCTAATTTTTGATTTAGACACTATTGTTCTAATGATTCACATAAACATTTTTTAGCTTTACTAGATAAACTCATTTTATTATTTATATATGCGCGTTGTTTGTATATACGTATTGTTTTATCTGACAAAAACTATATGTAGTAATCTTTTGTAATTATAATAATCAGTAGATAAATCTTTAAAATAAAATTAATTATTTCATCACGATAAAAAATATAAAATTGATTAAAGTAATTTTTATATATAAAAGTTATAAAGTCCAATACCAATTTATAAATATCCATATATTCATAGAACTGGAAAAATCTGTGGTTGAAATAGTTATAGCCCAGAAGGATGCTATATTCATAAAAAATCTTCAGTACGTACTCCTTGTAGAGAATGTGACAAGTTAAATAAATCTAAATATAATGCATGTGATACACATGTGGGTAAGTATAAAAGTCAAAAAAATTATCATCAAAAAAAGCAGGCCAAATTATGTGCAAAAATTACTATATTTGAGAATCTATCTAACTTATCTAATTCTGAACATGAACTTTAGTCAGTAAACAGTTATAAAATTAGGTGAAATACCTTAATATACTACTATAAAAAATTTTTCTTGATAAAAGTGATTGACATGACAAATTGTCATGCATACATAATTTTTTTCTCTGACTTCGAGCATATATGCGAGAAGGCAGAAATATGGCTATTATAAGCTAACATATTCTACATATGATACATGCCAGAATCATGTAAGTATCGAAAAAGAGAATATTATTAACAAAAAAAGCAGGATGAATTACATGCAAAATTGTTATACTTGAGAGTCATATATCTGACTTACCGATTCTAGACACAAACTATAAATATTTTCCAAGATGGTCTATCCCGCAAATTTCGGTTATCTAGCTGAGGTAAGTATACCACCCATATCACATGTCTGGCATATATCGATTATTTTTTGAATGACCTCTTTAAGTAATGCTATATCATTCTTAATTCTATTGATATTCTTATTAATTTTATTACGTAGAGTTATGAATTCTAAAATCTTCAATCTATCCCATGTCTTAATTGTATCCATTTTCTGATAGAATTACTCTAACCATAACCCATTTAATTTTTGAATATAGATATACTGACCCATGGATAATTAATTTCGATTTGAAAAAAAAATCTCCATAGTATATACCTGAGACATTTATAGTATAGACTTGAGATATTTATAATATAATAATCATCTTATATTGAATACGCTTATTACTATGGAAAAAGTCACTACAGAATTTTTTAATCACTACAAATTGTCACCCCAAACTAGCTTATCTCAGCTTAGTAATTACGTTGAAGAGTTGGCTGGTAAACTCTCAGATGGTAAAACAAAAGAGCAGGTGAGAAGAGCTAGAGATCAAGCTAGAAGATGCTTTCAGAAATTAGATCTTAGTGAAGAGCAGGTATACACTCTTATCCCTAAATAGGCACCCAGGCGATATGTAATTAGAAGAGATTCCATCAAAGTTATAGCAAAAAATATTATGAAAAATGATATCTCACCCAAAAAGATAAATAAGATAGCAAATAATTTGATTAATACTACTCTAAATATTGTTGCTAGTGCCTCACGTCTTACATATCTTCAAAAAGAATTAGAAACTTTGAGTGCTGATAGTCCTATACTAGAATCAACAAGCATACCTCAGATTACCAAAGAATCACAGAAAAAACAGAATAAGTGTCACGAACTTAATAAAGATAAAGATATAGATTGTCCCGAATTCTTTTACTCAAAGAATGTTCAGGATAGACTTAGTAATTGTGATATTACCAAATTTCCTTCCATGCAGAATTTGATCAATGTAATGGTAATGTTATCTATGAGACCAGCAGATGTTGTAACTCTTCGTATTAATTACTATCCACCAAGTTATAAAAAATGGTATGATCCTAAATATTCTTGATATTGTACTGGCTACGCCAAAAGTCAAATTGATGAATCTTTACCATTTTTTTCAATAAAAAAGGATCCAAAAAGAGTAATAAAACTACTCACCTGGATCCAGAAGGTAATTTCAAAGACTTTCTCATTTCTGTTAAAAGGTGAAAATGGTTATGTAAAAGTTTATCTACTTAATCAATTTCTAGCTCCTCATGGTATTACCTCATATCATTTAAGAAAAATAGGTGCTGATCATGCATCAAGAGTCCATGATAGTAGAAATGATTCTTGTCATCAAAGATATTAAGATTTAGCAACGTAACATAAAAAAGGATATAGAGCTACAGCATGACATTATGATGTAATAAATGACAGACCAATTATTTTATCTAAACAAGAAAATGATGAAATAAAGAGTATCATTGACCTATACAATTACTAATTATACTTATTTGATTTTCTTACATGCATACTAATATTATTATTAAAACCAGGTTCGGATTCAGATCCAGATGTCAGACTCAGATTTGGATGATGTTTCAGATGAAGAATCATTAGTAAATCTAGCACGGCTAGCTTTTTTTACTTTACATTATATTCTAGCAATATCTGGATTTGCTATCAAATTTATAGTGTCTTGCTAAATCTCAGGTTTTACTAACTTCAGTAATTGGCAGAGAGAAATCTGAATTTTTTTACTTGATACTTGGCTAATAATACTGAATATTACATTATTAGAATTTTGAGATTCGTGATCATCTCCATTAATTTTCTATCCTAAATGGTTAGCAAATTCTTTAGTTATAGTTAATATGTTAGCACATGAATCAATAGTAGCTTTATTCATTGTTGATGTTATAATATTATTTATTAATATGAAGTAAAAAATATAATATTAAATATATAGTTATATTCATGAAACATACTAATCATGAGAATAGAGAATTACCTCGAAGTAAGAGATACAATTAATTAGTTGGGATCATATCTAAGTTTTCTAGTTTTAAAACCTAAAAAAGCAGAAGATATTACATTACCAATACAACTCTATCAATCTGTAAATAATTATTTCAAGATGATAGAGATATATGCTTCAGAATTAGATATCGACTTAGATAATCAAGGTCTTAAGGAAAAATTCTTCAATGGTCTATCACTAGATAATAAAAAAAAAGCAATTCGATTTGAGTTTAAAAGATCTCTGCTTGAAATAGTCAAGTATCTAACTATAATCTCATCTATACCTACTGATATGAAAAAGTTTTGAATCAGATCTTTGAAACAAGGTAATGATTCAATAATGAATTTTTATAGGAAAGTAAAAAAATATGGTAAATTAGCTGAATATAATGAAGAATAGTTTAGATATGAATTTATTTGTGGATTATCACCCAATAATCAATTGGAAGCCAGAAGATGTGAATTGGAACTTCTATTAGACAAGTTAGTAGAAAGATTAAGTGTATTAGAGAGTCTTTCCAGTTAAGATAAATAAGGTGAGTAATTATCTATTAAAGATTTATTTTTTGATTAAAGATATATAATAATATATTACTTGAGAATGACACAACTAAATATTTTTAATATATCTGAGCTATTAGAACATATCTTATATTTTTTAGAAATTGATCGATCTCTCTATTCCACTTTATTTGTTAATCAGTTTTGGTATCACTGCGGTACTCCTATTCTATGGCATCACATTGAGTTTTCTATAGAAGGTTATCAACAGGATCAGTATGAAAAAAATACATCTGGATCTCTTTATTGGTGATTGATGAAGTTTAAAAGAGTTATGTGTGAAAAGACAAAATCTCTTTATTGCTCAAAAATGGTATATCTCAGATTGGAAGGTTTAAAAATCAAAGATGCTTTAATCAGTGTAATTCTGCATTTATATCCAGATATACACTTTCTTATTCTTAATTGAAGTTATGGTTTTACTAATATACCAATTATAGAAATTGCAAAATTTTGTCCGAAATTAATACACTTAAGTCTTAATTCATGTAAATATCTCACTAATCGATGTATCACTGAAATTACTCAATCGTGTCCAAAACTTAGACATCTTAAGCTTGGTGATTGCTTGATTAATAATAAAGCTGTCAAGGAAATAGCTCGCAATTGTACTAATTTGAAATATCTTAGTTTGGAGAGATGTAAAGGGATTAGTAAAGAAGTGATAAAAAACTTAATCCTAAAATTAAAATCAAATATCTCTCCTTTCTTTCAAGCTCAAAAGAAAATATATGGTTAATGAATATCTCTGACTTCGAACATGTGAGAAGGCAGGATGAAACAAATCTTATTTCTGCACTCAGTAATTATATCAGAGAGATTGGCAGGATTAATCTTAATCATTCATGGTTTACAAATAATTTTATGTAGTAGCAGAGAATGGGTAATTATTTACCGAGTTATTTTTTTCAGTTATAATAAATAATATTTGACATGATTTTCATAGAAATACTCGTAGAAGGAAAAATTGCAGTTAAAGCATTAATAGATATATCATCAAAGTTTAATACCATTAGTAAGAGATTGTTCGATAAACTTAAATCAAATCATGGAATACGCTCTATCTGTAGCCCTGTTAAGAATCTTTATGAAGACGCAATAGATAAAATAAATTATTTGGATTTACAATTCCAGTATAAGAGAACATACCATAGCTTAGATGATATTGATATAATAGACTTCAAGATTCGCAAAAATCTACCATTTGATCTGGTATTGGATCAAGGTTAGTTATGAATGCATAAAGTAAAAATTATCTTTGGATTTTCTTCCAGAACCTATGAATATCATAGTAAAATTGTAATAGATAGTATGAGCATCCCATTAATCAATGAAGATTTTAACAAAGCCAGCTCCACGAAAAATAACTCACCTAAGACCAATCTATCATTGGAGGAACTCATAAATATGTTCAAGAAATTATCTCTCAGAAGCGAAGATAATAAGTACCAAAAAAGACATCACTGAATATTTCACAACATATCCCATATATCTCCAACATCCAGAAGATTGAATGACAATGTTTCCAAAAATAAAAGTAAGAAAAATAAGGTCAAATATTCTATGGATGCTTCTTCTAATTCAGATACTTCAGATAATAATTCAAGTAATTCTTCCACATCTAGTTCAGAAATAGAAGTTATACATATGTATAAGACTGAAGTAGTAAGAAAATGCCTTATTCTTAAGCATAAAGTAAAAGATAAAGTTAATTATCGAGCTTTATCTTAATGCGTCTAATAGCATATATAAATCACATTATAATGGGCCTTAGGGAAACGATATCATATTTAATTGATCACATATGATAATTGCTTTTTCCAATAATAAATTTTTGTGCATGATAATAATCATCATCCAAGATATACAAATCCAAAATTATAAATCATT
The DNA here is from genome assembly GCA_910591765.1 of Ambispora leptoticha. NCBI lineage: Eukaryota > Fungi > Glomeromycota > Glomeromycetes > Archaeosporales > Ambisporaceae > Ambispora > Ambispora leptoticha. The sequence continues at coordinate 8,101 of CAJVPS010001492.1, read as the reverse complement.
ACTATATATGTCTATTGCTGGCATGTCAATCATATAATGCATGTATTAAAAAAAGATACGCTTGTAAGATGTACAAGAGACTAAGCTAATTCGTTATTATTTTGTGAAATTAATGCTAATCTTTACTTTTCAGCTGAAATCATCTACGATTACCTATAAAAATTAAGTGATTCTGATCCAAAGTAATTAATTTATCAATGAACAGATCACCAAATCTGAAATTAGTTTTTATAATATCTGAAATTGATTTTATTAATGGTGAGAAATATACTATATAAAAATAAATTATATTTAGCTTTCAGAATTTACTTATTAAGTCATCTAATATAACTAGCGAGACTTTGCCCGCTCCCTTAGAATATCTTACAGAAGTCTAATTCGAAACCACAAATTCACTAGAGAAGTTGATTGAAATCGAAAATACGGATTTACGAAAGTGGTTGACTGAAGCTGAGATAATAATCTCTACTTATTTATATCGTAATGAATCAATTAAAATTCTCGTACTAAATATACTAAAACAATCTGACAAAATCAAGTTCAATAATATTACAATTCCTGAACAGAAACCCTGTATACGCTGTAAAGGCAAAATTCTTTCAACACCCCCTACACTGATTACTATTTTAACCTGTGAGTATGTGATTCATCAAATATGTGTTGAGAAATTTCTTGTAAATAAATCAGACCCAATTTGTCCTGATTGTGGTAATTTTTTTACTGACTCAGAACCACAATTTTTACTTCAAGCAAATGAGATTAATATGGCTAAAATGAAAGTTAGACCCAGCAAAAAACCTCGTGAAGATAAGAAAGAAGAAAAAGAATCTGGTGTTCTGAAAAGACTTATCAAAGAATTGTCTACCAATATTTCCAAAATTTCTGAAGAGAGGAATAATGAAAAATCCAGTGGTGAATCCCAGCCTCATAATTTTTTATATTTCTTTAGTATGATCACCTATGCTGAATTGAAAAATGATATTATGAATCGAGAAGTAATTAGTTAGTATTTTGACTTTGACAAAGCTTTAAAAGAATGACATAAAGAACTTAAAAAAACTCATAATAGTAGTGCATCTAGAGCTCTTCTCAATCTCGAGCTACATACTCAGATTCCTAACAAAATTACAAAGGAGGCTCTTCGTAAAAGAATTGAAAAGACCAGAAAACTTTATAAGCTCTTTAATGTGATTGGTAAAGAAAAAATAAGTCAGGTTAAAACTTTTACAGCATCATCTATCTCTAGATTAAGCTCAGATGATATTGATCATGTAATCTCAAAAGTTTTGGGAGGATTCTAACTAGAGATGGGAGCCGCAACTAGCTGCAACTCTGTCGCAATTCTCTGATTGACTGCCGCAACTCTGTCACAATTCTCTGATTAGCTGCCGCAAGCTACAATTAGTTGAGGAGCCATCTTTAATCCTAATGACAGTTACTATGCCACATATTACACCTATGAGCTCAAACTCACACTTCATCTAGTTTATTTTTATATCAATATCAAAATAGCAAAGCTAATAAAGTATTTAATAAATGTATAATACGTGATTTTTTTTTGACTTTTGGTCACGTGATTTTTCTGATCTCACTTTTACAGATCTGGAAAAATTATTCCTGCTATCTCGATTTTTTTCTGAATCTCAGTAAGGAAACAAAAACAAATTATACCCTACACATATTAGTCAATTATCTTGTATTGGAAAGTTATCTAGCGATTAATAGGTGAGATTTTGAATACGTGCCACAGATATTTGATCAATATATATCACATGTTATATCACAGAATAAATTAGAAGATCATGGAACTTTTCATACATGATGTAATCATGTGACCTGCTAATTGTTACTATAAATTCTAAATCCGATTAACTAACTCATGGCATATGTATTTTCTTTGTGAAAAGTTTTTCGCTATGCATTGCATCACTCCAGTTTCACATTCCCTAAAGCTATTATACTCATACCTAAATGAGGCAGAAATAGATGGGTGAAAATATTTTAAAAGGACAATATATTTATGTTGTGGTTATTCATCGTTTTTACTTGTACTTTGTTTTAATATATGTAAATATGTCTACATTATATGACACTAGTTACAATTTTCTTCACATCGCATCCCCAGAGCATATTATAGCATTTTTGGTAATTTATCAAGTAATAAATGAAGAAGCATGGATTACAAAAGAAACTTTAAGACAACTATTACATCAATCAATTTCAGCAGTTTTGTCTTCATATACGTCTGATTCAGACAAATACCGAAAGCTTCTTGGATTGCTATTGAAGGTAATAGTTGAAGTTCACTGCTAGAAAATAATTTTGATTATATGATAATTAGTGCAGAATAAAATTCTGATAACTGAATCGAAGTCATATCCAAAGCCATGTAAGTCCAGGATTGTTTGTTATACATATTGATTCTCAGATGCATAGGGGTATATTCAAGTCTCAGTTCAGAAAAATATATGTATCATGTGATTTATTATCTATGTATTGGCCACACATAGTTGATAATTTTGCATGATAGAAATCTAACATGTGCGCACATAGTTTTTGATATAATTATATATAATAACTAGATCTAATATAAGTTCTTCTGTGCTAGTTTGATGATGTCTTTGAAGGAGTATATAGTCTTCGTGATTTTGAAGTTGCAGGACAAGAAAAAGATCTACCCACCGAGAAGATTGAAAATAACTTGCGAATATTGAAGGGCAATCTTAAAAAAAGTAAAGCTCGATACATCAAATCTTTACAAAAATGTGTAGGTAAGGTTAAATCTTCAGAACTTTCATGGCATGATCCACTTGCAAGTTAGGTTCTTAGTAGTAAAATGGAGATGATTAAGCAATTACCAAAAGAAGAATATGAGTCTTTCATGATAAGAACAAAATAATTTATTTTTGTATGATAAAGATTATATTTAAAATGGATATATTACTAGGAACCAGTAAAATACATGCAAGCATCTCCATCTTCTTCAATCAAACTAATATACGATAAATTCATATCAAACTATGATGATGGTACTATGGAGATTTCCCCTCAAAAACTTTTACATGTAAATTGATGAGTCTGCCAGGGCGACCCCTAAAAGTTCAGGCCACGTGATATTGCTGATTGATATCAGCATTTCCAATCTGCCAATTCTGATCCATGGAATATTACTTAGCTTGATCTGGTTACATTTAATAATATATTAAAAAAATAAAGTTAATATAAATCATTTAAGCTGATTTATTATTTTAATAAAATTTATTATTTTAATAAATACATCTTCAATATAATATTTAAATACCATTTCTCCTGTGTACTATCAAGTAAAAGAAATCTAAAAAATCTAGATAAATATATCATATTAGATTCGATTTAGATAATGCTTAAAGTTTAAATTCCCGAATTTTATGATCACGTAATTTTAAATACGTTAAAGCGCGTTACTTCTTTACTGTTCGATATCTAAATCCTAACGCTAATTATAAAATAAATACATTAAATATATTATAAAAGATCTCTTACATGTTACTGTTCAATATCTAAATCCTAATTACATACAAATAAATTCTTAAAAAATGATGTTTTATACTAAATGCAAATGTAATCATCCTAATGATCAATTTACTTGGAATGGTATACGTCACAAGACATGTAGAAGATGTAAGGAGAATTGGGATCGAAGGAATAAAGAGCGCATGTCACCAGCTAGAATCATAGCAAATATGTCAGGAGAATTACAAGAACATGTCAATGATATCACATGAATCAAAATTAACTATCTTGATGTGGATAACTTCATCGAACATGAAATCTGAGATCTAACAGCTGGCACATATATTGATGGAATAGCTGACGTAGCTTATAAGACTCACTTACTGGTACAATTAGATATTGCTATCACTCAAAACAAGACAGCAAAGAAGATGGCTGATCTTGTAATTGCAGAAGTTGAAGGTGGTGATGATTTTTCATGGAAGTAAGTAATTTCATCTTGTGAAATAAATTTTTATTAGATTATTACTTACTAACTGAGATATATTATTGAAGTTTTCATAATTCGAACATATCCAGAAAATTCGGAAATGCAGTCAGTTATTTTTCTTATTTGTGTTGCCAATCGAAAGATACATAGGGTGAAATGTATAAAGATTTTAATCGCAAATGACGAATGCGATATGATTATAAAGGGAAAGTTATCATGCGTATCGATATGATACTCAGTATTATAATAGTGGATATATATTATGAATTTCTCCATCCGCGTCCAGATCTTTGCATTGAGATGCCCAATAAACTATGGGAAGAGATTAATACACATTCGCATCTTACTGTAGTGGACTTAAAAAATCACCTACGATATCAAGAATTCGATATCTCAAAATACTCTCCCAAGCGTATTTACTTCTGGAAGTCTATAACAGGCCAGAAGTTATTCCAACATTATGATGACTATGTTGAATCCGCTCGCAAGTTGCTCAATAAATACGATAGTTATGATTTCTATTTATGTCTTGATATAAAAGATTTGGAGATCACAGCTATTGGTTTTACTATCCCATTACTAAATGAAATTAAGAATTACGGTATTAATATTACCGAGATATACTTAGATGCTACTTATAAAACTGCACGCAGACACTATGAACTTTATGATATCATAGCAGAAGTTAAAGGCACCAGCTTCCCAATTACCTATCTTATACTTGATACAACTAAGACAGATACGAGTACTAGTACAAGTAGACATTGTAAAGTCTTGGAGAGCTTCCTAGAAACCTTGAAGCTATATGATATTAATCCAAGATTTGTGTTTACTGATAAAGATTTTGCAAAAATTAATGTAGTGACTAAGGTGTGGGGACCTTTGGCAGTTCAATTATGCGCTTGGCACATGAATCAGGCCCTAAAACTTAAGCTTAAAGAGAAAGCCAAGCTATTAAATAATACAGATCATGAAACACAACATGAAATACAACATAAAACACAACTACGTACCATAACTTATAATGTTAGTAAAGCAACTAACGAGTTTGACTTTATTGATCTCACCTTTTATCCAACACAAGAAGATTGCGATTCAAGGACATACGTTATCTGTCCATCAGCATATCGAGAGTCAATTTTGAAGCTGATGCAAAAACATTTTGATATGCACCTATTGATACCTATCGATGCTCAAGGAAACTTCATGACATCAACAGATATCAGACAAAGTGCCGTAAGAGAAATGTATTAATTCTGTATGAAAAATTCCTTGCGATTACTATGAGCCTACCTCTGGACCAGCTGGTATTTATTAGAGCGGTGGTACCTGTGGGCACAATCAGTTAGATCCATAATACCTTTTGGAAAAATAACAATGATGATTGAAGCCCACTGAAGTGTTATTAAAAGATGTTATTTACACCATTTCAATCATCCAAGACTCGATTTGCTGCTTTGGACACTCATCAACGAGATAATATCAGCACAAAAAGAGTGACTATCTCAAATTCTAACCGGCGTGGTAATACCGTGGTGGTGGGATGATTTCAAGAAAGTATGGATTACTGCATCTGTAAGTAATAATCAATGAACCGATGAGCATATCAAGAGCAAAAGAAAGTGAAACATCAGTATGAAAGTAACAAATCTAGACAGTTCATATTTTACTGATGTTGCTTGCTGGGTCTGCAGCTATCCTGCCTTTCTTGGAAGTCACTTCCTTCTATGCAAGCATTTAGTCCAGCAGATTAATATTATGCCCAATGGCAAATGACAAAGGCTACTGTACTGTGATTTTGAACATTATACCACTCTACCATTTCTTGTTTTAAGGAATTCCGAAAGTGAAGAAACTACAACTAACGTCTTATCTGTTATACCTACCGAGATTGAAAAAGTCCAAGTTGCTGATTCTAATAGTATAGAAGCCACTATTAATAATATACCTAATAATATTACCATTAATAAAAATCCAGAGGAAGAGATTCAGACTTATGTCGAATCAAATTGGTCATCATTCGAACAGGCAATCAAGCAAATTTATATTGAAAAGTCAGCTAATAACTGGTACCATGTTCGTGTAATGATGGAATGAAGTAGAATAGTACTAATGGAAGAGAAAATCCAGATAACAGAACGACGAAGATATCGACAGTCGACTTGGATGCCAGTAAATAGAAAGCCATACTTAATATTTTTGTCATGTCCAGAAGGGTCCGATAATCGTAGAGAAAAATCATATTTCACCAAGAGTATATTAACCGATGATACAGATATTGTAGCTATAGAAGATAACGAGAATAAATAAAAATGATATTAGCATAGAAAGTATAATTAAAAACATGTATATTTATTAATTGTACTTATCTAAAATTCTATTTAATTATTCTTCAATAATTTATCAAAATCATAATTAATTACCGTTGCCTGTAAAAAGAATAGTAATGTTAAATTCAAAGAATTTATCTTTAATATAGAAGATACTGAAGAAATACTAAAAGAATCTCTCCACCAATGCTCTCTACTAAATGATGCGACACTAATGCAAGATAATGTAAGTTCTGATGTGATTGATAAAACTTGTGAAGAATTACTTGAACAAACTTTCGTTATATTCTTTATTCATCTTGCAAACTGAGACAAGTGCCAATCAAGTATATTTAATATACTTGTAGCACATAAATATCCCATGGATCGGAATTGGCAGATCGGAAACGCCGGTATCAATCAGCAATATCACGTGGCCCGAACTTTTAGGGGTCGCCCTGGCAGACTCTAAATTGATGGGAGAGGGGAGAGATCCTTAGGAATATCACAGTTAGAATTCTTGAAACTCTGTAAGTATAATACTGGATCTATTTATTATTAATTCATTTGTAACTTTATATACTATTTATTTTTTATACTATAGGGGTGATATTTGGAAAAACCCAGCTTTTAGCCCTAAATTCGCTAAAACCCAAAGTGAGGGGACATATGTGACGGATATTATTGTCCCTATCATTCGAGCCACACTAAAAGATCTACCAATCGGAAAATCTGCATATATCAGCACGTGAGTAAACTTTCTTATTTTTTTCTTCTAAGGGTATTATTCTATTTACATTTCTTATATTATAGGGCAGAACGTCAAAGTGTGGCTAGCAAAGACAGAAGAGGTGAAAGAGGAAAACGTCCAGATATTATGTTCATAGTTAAGCATGAGGATAGAATCTATGAATTAATATTTGCCGAATGTTCACGTATTGTTTGTGGTGGCACCAAAGAAGAAGATGATAGAGTGAAACTGTGGCGGGAACTTAATGATGGCTTATATTGGGCGAATAGAGGGTGTAGATTGGTTGAAAATGAGTTCGGTATTCTTGGGTTCCAAGTTGCTGGACAAAAGTTTAATCTATATGTTCTTATCCGAGATCATGAAGATATAAGCCGTCTATTTCTTTTACGATCTGTAGATATCCCGACACAGTATACAGATAACAAAAAAGCTGTATTTGAATTTGTAGAGACTTTGTTGTTGCTACGAGTATGTATTCGTTTATATTCTCATACATTTATTTTGCATCATTCACTAACTTTTTTATTTTGCAGAGAATCTTGATCGTTGATCTGTCTTTGCTATTTAACTCTAGAACGCGTGGTAGTGATGAAGGTAGTTCGACAGTATCTTCGCCCCCACCTAATACTTAATATTTATCCTGTATTTTAATCATTGTATTTTACCATATCAATAAAACTGGCCCTGGTGGCTAATATATCATATATAATTACAAACTTTGTCATTTTTTTTTCGTGATTCAAACTCTTCAAACTATCGTCACGCGTTATTTATCGGGCACATGATAGAGTATTAAGTCGTACATCCCCATATAGTCACACCGGGAAATTAATTATATGCTTGTAGTACATCCCGAAATAGATTTCACCCCGAAATAGATCATGTAATGATTATCCCAGATATAGAACGACGCATTATCAGTTGCCTCATCATGATTGGGTAATCGCCATATATACACTCCTACCGATTATCATACCCCCCTTCCCACGCTTCTTTTTTCTGTGAAAGTAATACTATTCTTCTTGAGTAGGACTCGGCTCTAGGGTTATTTGACCTTAA
>CAJVPS010001491.1:0-15354 GCA_910591765.1 Ambispora leptoticha | reverse complement strand
TTTAATATAAAAATAAAAATTATTTCTTAATAAAATTATAAATTTTAATATAGAGAGAAAATTTCAATTTTCATTATGTTTTATTAATAAATTTAGTCCTTGATCATTAATTTTGGTCACTACTGTAGTTTTTAATAAGCTTTATAAATATTTATATAATTAAATTACTAATAATTTTTTTATTTAAATTATTCAAACTGTTCAAGAACTAATTAAAAATATAAAATATTTCTTTTTACGAATGTAATATTAGTTTAATAAGCAATTAGAATTTTTTAAAGATTATATATAATAATATAATTTGATTTTTTAGTATTAATTATCTTATTTTTAATTAGTTATATATTTTGTATGATTTTTTTATAAAGTATATAATTAACTTTATGAATATTTTATTACCAATAAAAAAGTATTTATTATATATAAAAAGTCCAATTAATTTAATTAATTTATAATTAATAAGTTTTATATAAATAGATAAGAGTAAGTATTTGTTTTATTATAAAAAATTTAATATAATATTTTTAAATTTTAGATTGAAAAATGAAAGAAATATTATTATTGAAATAAAGATTAGTATTTGACAATTTTTCTTTGTCGGAAATAATGTTTTATAATAGACTTTTGTTGAGTTATTGATATATACGAATAATATAAAATTTATAACATTTAATCTACTGTATGTACATTACAATTTCTTTGAGAAGTTATATTATACGTCTAAATTTTCGATACAAATTCAACTCATGTATTTGCAGAGGAACCGAACTCAATATGAACAATAAATTTATTTGCATCAATTCGTAGAAAATTAATATTAATACGCATATTTTTAGTAGCCGAACGCTTATAATGTTACATCAGCTCTCCGCTCACGTAAAAAGTGAAAATTTTCCAATTCTTGAATTTAATTTCTCGTGAAATTCGAGGGAGAATTCTTCAGTTTCATTTTGTTCCATCGTGTTCTCAGTAACCCACGCCTTTTAGAGACACTCCAAAGAACACATTATACAGGATAATTGCAAACATTATAAAAAATTTTTGCTTCGCTGGAATGAAAATGTTCATAATAGACTTGATTTTTTGCAATGTTTCTATTCAAAGATGAATAAAGCCAATAGCCATAATGGTTCTTCTTATCAAAGAAATGTGTATAAACAAATTATTTCTTTGCAAACGCCTAGTTTGAAATTCTGTATTGAAGTTCTCGTCAAACTTTTTTCTCACTAAGTGTATAAAAACCGATTCAAAAAAAAGTTTTTTCAAAATATGTTTACATCATGAATTATATTATTTATTTATTATTGGTATTTTCTAAAGGTTAATTTCTCTCGCTTATTAGTGCTGCAAATTTCATACATTCAAGATGCTCATTACAGACTTTATAAAGAAATCAATGCACACATTAGTTTTCAAGGATGCTTACGATTTAATTCTAAGCATACCGTAGCACGATGCTTTTCAATATCCAGATCAACTCCCAACTTTGGCGCAATCTTATTCATACAATCTTGAATTTCTTTCTGATATCCTGTCAACAACGTAAATCCGTCCACCTGAAATTGATACGCACGCGCTCTTCCATAAGCAAGGTGAGATTCGTCAGACTTGCCGTCGAAAAATATCACATCAACATCAGCTATTCTTTTCTGATATTCTATTATAAACCATTTCATTTTCAGACCAATTTCAATCAACATTGAGGCGAAGTGGTTGAGCTTTTCTTCTTCTGTAAGAGCCGGTGCACCAGGGATGTCGAAAAATAACATTTCTTTTTCAATTTGTTGTCGAGTGATTTTATTGTTATTGTTATTGTTTGAAATATAGTTGTCGTCGCTATTGTTGGTGATAGAAGTGGTGCTGGTGTAATTGCTTGTGGTGTCGGTTGGTGATTCTTCATCAGGCCAGGAAATATTTCCTGTTTTGTAGAATTCGAGAATATAGTGAAATACTCTACCGTCGCGACCGAACGTGTAATTATTGGTGCCTGTGAATTTCTTCAAGATATCATCTTTGTACATCCGGCCAAGTAAAGTGTCAGGATACCTAACTAGAATGCGCGTAGTTGTATTATACTAAATTATAAAATCATGATTTTTATTAACGATAAGTACGCCAAAAAGTTATTACAAAAAAATAAATTTACCCTGATACCACCAACAGTTAAAGTTACTGATTCGTCCGACTGCGGCTCCTGACGATTCATTTTTTGCTTGTGTTTTCAATTTAGTAGGTTAATAGTTTGAATTAATTATATGACAAAAATTGTATTTGGACTTATTTATTCTTTTATTAATTAACGATATATTATACTTTATCCCAAAGGACACTCCTCGCGAAAAGAAGATAAGACTTTAATATACTTACTATAAGATGAGAAAAAAATTAATCTCTTTAATCAAAACTTATGATCTCTTGAGTTTGATACTCATCAATGATGATAAGATAACCTATTAGCGCTAGCGTGTGAACTCACACCACCGTATACAATACCCGGGGTCTATTGGATAAAAAATTTATGAAAAGTAATAAATTTAATATAGGTTATACCCCGGGTATTAATCAAAATTAAGTGAAAAGTACCCGGACCTTAATCGTCGGGGGGGGATAATATATCCAATGGCCTCGGCAATTTTTCTGGAAATCATATATTATGCACATTCTGATGAAGCGCGAATAATAAATGAAGAGAATACAAAAAACGAATGATTATATCTAAAATCAATTTTTAATAGTATTAAATCGGTCGCGAAAATAAAATCTGTGCTTGGGTTCCTGATCACATGCACAAAAAATGAAAATGTGAAAAAATACATAAGTCAAAATCTGACTTGACTAAACTATCAATGAGGCAATTTTACATATCATCTTTGTCCTAACCCTAACCCTGACCTCTGAAATCGACCTTTTAATAGTTGCTGGCATATATATGATTTGCGAATTCTTATTGTTTGTTATCATGTGATCAAGAAACCGAGCACAGATACTAATTTGACAAATGTGCATTTAGAGTGTGTGCGTTTACAGAAGTAAATTTTATGAGTTTGGGACTGAACTATGGTGTGCATGATGGCGAGTCTCAGATACCGCAATAAACAAAATGACTATTAATCTTAAGGGCAAGTCGCGTAATTTGACAAAAAGAATCTTTATCTAGTAAACTTCTGGCACGGCTGACAGATTACATAGTTTAACTGAGACATTATTGTCAGAATTTTTGCATTATCAGTATGTTTTGTATAAATATACTTCGAATTGTTTACAAAAAAGATATATTTTTAAGAAAGATTCATCTTTACGAAACAACTTTCGCGACAAAAACTTCTTGCATCCTTAACTCTATCGCGCATAAATTATGAACAAACGGACATATAGTGAATGAACTTCAACCCTATATGGTGCATGTTTTACATTGCACAAGATTACAAGAACACCAAAGAGCTTATATAAAATCACTTGTTAGTGTCGATAAGGTCAAAAGCGCTATACGACTGGATCTGCGGATCGGACAATGAACATGTGATCTAATTTGTAAATCCAATCCGATCCATCTTCGTATGGGGAGTTCCAAATTAAAATACGGGCGGGATTTCTTAAATGACTGGATTTATCTCCATGCTATTTATTGTAGTGATTTTTTGATTATTAGAAAAATATCACATTGGGTAATAAGCATGTTAAACATGACCGTTCGCAAAAATCTCAGTCAAACAAATGTACAAGCTTGAGTCGATAGTCTTTCCCAATGTTACCAGAAAGAGCTTAATTATGAGATGAATACATTTTGATAGAAGACATTGGTAAGATCGGAAACATATTCTATATACTATGATAATTCAGCGTTATAGCTCAAAGCACTTTCTCAACTATGTTTTGAATGCATATGGAAATTATCTGTCGAATTTGGTTTAGCAGAGGCATCTGATCATGAAAATTAAATCATTTATTTGGCTCTGTCTGGGAACGAGCGTGTAGCATGTAATATACACGTAATTTCTCGGTATGTTTTTTATCACGTCTAATTCAAATGTTACCTGAACTAGTGCTAGAAAGTATAAATATCAATAGTGTGGGATGTGTCCGGACGTGGTGGGATGTGGGGAAATAGGTTTGTACTTTTTTTGACTAGAATATTCTTTCGTTTAATACTAAAATATATAATACTCGATAGTTTAGTACCTCGAACACAAATATTTAACCTTCTCCACCTTTTCTTTTTTTTCCGGGATGGGGAGATGTAACAATACAGCAACACTATTATTACCCAAGATGACGGTCATACGGAATGGGCGAGCGATGTTTCTTCCGCTTTCGGTTTTCTCTCCTTTGAGTCTAGAAGAAATGTTGCTCTCGCCTCACCGTGGCGACCGTTACCACGGTTTTTCTTTATGGTTAACCATGTTTTGACAGAATAAATGAAAGTGGAGAATTTTGCATGACCTCTCGTTAATGAAATAAAGGGGTATTATTTATTTTATGTCAAAAAAAGGAATTATTTAAAGAAAATCCCAATCAAAGAAGATCTCCATTTACGTCATAGCTGTCAAATAAATTTAAGGTTGAAGAATTTAAATTTCTTTTTCGAATCACAATTATTATTATTGTTACGATAGAATTAAATTAACGTTAACGATCAGGCATACACACACTATTCAACAGACCAGAGTCATTCCTGTGCTCAATTCAATTAAACACCTTAAAAGGTTCCATAAAAATCACCTCAAGAAAACCATCAAAAATATTTCACACTGGTATAAGTTGCTCTTTTCACAATTCCGCAAAGAACAAAAGAAGTAACAATCCTATTGTTTTATTGTGTCTGGTTTATGAGTTATTTTTTTGTTTACAATATTTCCAAAACTAGTCAGACTTTTACTTTTTAGTCCACGTGGTGTAATAGTGTGTGCGCACATTTATAGTGTATGTGCGTATGTTAGGGTCGCACATTTTTTTACCGTATGGGAAATCCCTCTTTATCATTTCTGATATTGTTGAAATATCGACATGGAGGTTTTCTTTATCTCGATTTGAGTTTATGCCCCCCTTTTTGAATGCCATTCACTTTACATACGATGTACGAGAATGACCGCTGCAGTCCTTTACCTCTTAGGGGAAGAAGGCAGAAAAAAACTATGAGAAAAAAAAGATCATCCATCATTGTTTCTCTATCACGTAATTTTCCCTTAAATATTAAAGATGTAGTTTCTTTTTTTTCCAATAAGAATGCCATTCTCTTTACATACGATGTACGAGGATGACTGCTGCACTGATTTTTACCTCATAGAGGAAGAAGGCAGAAAAAATTATGAGAAAAAACGATCATCCATTGTTCGCTTACTCTATCACGTAATATTCATTAAAAGATAAAGATGTAGTTTCTTTTTTTTCAATAGAAAAGAACAATGCATTCATCGTATTGTATAGAAAAACTTCGCGAGAAGGAAAAAAAAAGACGGGATGCATGCAAAAAATTTTTATTTAAAAAAATTTTACACAATTAATACAATGGTTGTCATTATGATTTTTTTGTATACGCTGTGTTTTGAATGAATTTCTTATTAACTATGATCTTATTTAATACTTGAAAATAATATATATATATATATATATATATATACGGCGGCGGCGGTTTCATTTAATTTAAATATAAGCTTATTATGTAAGTGAATGATTTAGAATGATTAATCTTTTATTGTGCATGTAATCGAACGCGATGTTCAAAAAATTTGAAAACACGATGGTCTGTGTCTCTCTCTGTGTGTCTGTCGCTCTCTCTCTCTGTGTGTGTGTGTGTGTGTGTGTGTGTGTGTGTGTGTGTTAGTTGTGTGAAATTTATGATTAGACTCTTTGTGCGATAAAACTATTTCATGCATATGATTAATCCTATAACATTCGCTTATTAGATAAACTAACAACAGCTAAATAGGAAATAATAGATAATGTGAAACCTACCTAACCTACCTTTTTACCTTATTATCATTATTGTTTTATGAAAAAAGTGTCCGTGCCGTGTGTTATTGTTGTCCGAAACTTTAAATTTCTCGCTCTGACCACACAACCTTTGATTTCCATAATAAAACATGAAATACATTTGGATAATAATCTACGTCATCGATATACCCGAATATTAATATCACCTCTCGTTTAAATCACATTAACGTGCTATTTATATTAACAATTAAAAAAAAACGTGTAAAAAAGAAACAATAGATCTTTAAAATTATCGTTATCATTATAGAAAACGTAAACGTGTGAAGTTGACGTTGAAGAGAATTCATAAAAGCAAAGCACCAAAAAAAGGCAATTGTTATTCATCTTCATTATTTGCTCACGCGCGAAAAAAAAAATCACACGGAAAAATAAAAAAAAAAACATAAAATTAAATATGTAAAGAATTAACACAGCCACCTAACCTTAATAATATAAATAATTCATAATGCTACTACTAATTCCGGCAACAATGGAGAGAAAATTTAATTATTACTCCGTATTGCCTATTTTTTTTTTTTACATCGTATTTTGAGACTTGGATATGATTTTTTATTTTAAGATTTCTAGTTATACTTTTAAATTTGATACCTAAAACGCGTTGATCGGTCGTATGCGCGACTCAAGATACTTAGACACGTAAATGAAGATTTAAGCAAGTTATATATTTTAAGACATTTAAATTTCTACACATTCATATCGACTCGCAATGACAATTATTTCTTTTTATTCAGAAAAATTGGATTTTTTTATTTGATTACGTTTTTTTGATGATGTCATTTTTTAATATTTACAGATTTTTTTGTATAAGAAAACACTTATTATGAAAAGTAAAATGAAAATGAAAATATATAACACGAGGATTTATAAGGAAGCTATATATAACTATTATTACAAATTATTATTTCTATTTAAATTTTCTAGGGATCTATCGTAATTCTAAAAGATATTAATAATGGATAAATTGCTTATAATGATGATTATATTTATACACCGCTAAAGTATCCAGAATCTCGGTGGATGATAGAACTACGACGTTTCTTTTTGTTTGGATCAACAGACATTTCTTTTTCACTGAAAGTGCCAGAGTTTCGTCGGCTGTTTGTTTCACTTATGTCTCTTTCACTTGCGCTTGAATCACGACGCTCTCTATCAAAGATTTGGCTTTCGCGTTTTAATCTTAATACTCGACGATTATCGAAATCAACACCAGCCTCTTGTTCCAATTTTCTTGTTGATTGACCATTTTCTTGCGAGGTCATCCATTCTTGAGGAAGTGATGGTCGTTGCGAGGTTCGTTCAGCAGGTGATGGCATTGGACTGTCGGTTAGGGTGTCACCTAAAATTTTATTGGTTTCGAAGGTGGATTGATATATCTTATCAAACACAAGATGCGTGGTATAAACTCCGTCTTCGAGTCTAGTTCCGAGATCCTCTTCAAGATTTTTGATTTTTTCTTCATATGTAAAGGCGGTCATCTTTCCGGCGTTTCGCATGAGTAGTAGTTTTTTTCTTAATTCAGTGATGATTTTTTCGTGGTGTTGTTCCTTTACCCTATATGACCATTCTTTCTTACGAAGTTCAACAACATCTCCCAAATATGACTCGAGCAAGGTTTGTTGTTCAAATGGATCGAGGTCCTTCATGATTTTTATTGCAGCCTCGAAACCGTTTTCGTAATTGATTCCCTCAGGCTTATAGTTGACAGTTTCATTTTGAATGGCTCGAATTTGTGAAGCGGTAAAGGTGATTTCATGTTGAAGCATTTCAATCTCCTCATCCAATTTTGAAGCTCGTTCATCTCCCGCAACTAAATCGAGATTTCCGTAAGTTTCAAAATATACTCGGTCAATCTCTTCCCTTTCATTTCGTAATGCTTGTTGTTTATGTACAAGTTCTTCCTTCTTTCGATATAATTCATCGAGCAAGTTCGATGACTCTCTGTTAAATATAAATTGATCTAATGCTTGATCAATACTCTTTCGCTTTTGTACGCCAATTGCAAATAATTCTGCATGAATATCATCTTTGGGAACAGGGACGACCTTGTTTGGTCGTTTTCCTCGAAATACTTTTGCGATAGCCTTTGGTGTGGAAGTGCGTTTTAATAAAAGCATAACAGCTTTTAGTTTATTATTGATTTGCAGGACTTCGCGGTTTCGTTTTTCGAGAACAAGTCTTTGCGACTCATGCGCCCTTTCGATGCGTTTTCGTTCTTTTTGAGCTATTTTCTCCTTTCTTCGGAGATTCTCGATTTCTCTGTCTTTTCTTTCGGTCATCTCTTTGAATTTTTCAGCATCATCTTTGAAGGTCTTTATCATTCTTATCTTTTCAGCCTTAAGATGTTCCAATTCTTTCTTCATGTTTTTGGCTGCCGAATCATTTTGCGTTTTTGTTTGTTGATGCGCGTGATTTGACGCGTGATATTTCTTGTTCAATTCGGCTAGCTCAATGCTCATTTTCTTCAGTTTGTGTTCGTATTGCATCTTCAATTCTGAAATTATTGATGCTTTGTCGCGAGTGCTGATGGAACCCCCGCCGGAACGTTTCAAAGCTGCATCTCTTTCGCGTTCCAAACTAACAATATTATCCCTCATCGCAGTTATTTGTTCCTCGTAATATTGATTCATTGCAGTTATTCTATTCTCGTAATGTGTGCGCATTGTAGTAAATTCTTCTTCGGCTCGCTCTAATTGAGATACCAATTGTTCTTTAACTTCTATATCAGCTTGAATCTGATGCAACATACGTTGCAGAGTTATGGCATTTTGTTGCTGTGAAGAGTTACTTGTACTATTTTGAGATGATGATTTTGTCGAGTGTGGTGAAATTTGTTGATCAGAGAAACTCACGGACCGACTGGAGCCAGAAGAGCGTCTGACAGGTTGTGGTGGGGCAGATTCTTCCCATGCGGGAACTTCTATCGTTTGCACATCGCTGAATGAAACGCTTCCGGATCGTCGTTTCTCATGTTGAGCAGGTTTGATCATTTGGTCGATATAGCTTTCGCTTTTTGTTGATGATGGAGTATTGATCAATCGACTTAAGAGAGGATCTTCAGGTTTGGATCCGCTATTTTTCAGGAACAGCATTCCTTGTTTTATTTGTTCCTTTGCTTGCTCAATGGTGTCTCTTGCGGTACGTCTTAATCTTCGTGGTGTTTCAGTATTTTCTCGGTGATTTGCATAATTATCGACATCATGAGAACTTTCAGGGAGTATTGAAACTTGTTCATCATGTTGTTCATTATTATAGTAATGTTCTTCCTCCCGATGGTGTTCCTGGCTTCTTGACCCCTCACCCATGTAGTCGTCCGCAAAAGTTATATGATTATTTAGTGAGGTTTTTCGCGGACTTGATGTGCCAGTACCGTTGTGGTTATTATTATTAAGTGAAGTTTTGCGCGGACTTGACAAACCAGTTCGCGGCATTCTCGTGTACGAGCCAGATTCTTCTTCGAGTAGTTTAACTTCGGCTTTCAAAGCGTCTCTTTCAGCACAAACAGTGTGCATTTCGGCTTCAAGTTTACACCTCTTTAATTTTTCTTGACCCGCAATACCTTGCAGTTCTTTTATTTGTTCCTCATATTCGTGTTTCACCGTTTCCTCAATTCCACCCGATCGAAGATTTGTGATTTCTGATTCCAGTTTGGTGATCTTTTGACGAAGTTGGATAACTTCAGCCGAAGATTCGCCGTATTCCTCGTTCACGGTGATCAAGTTCTTGATGTTACGTGCACGATTGGCATATTTAAGTGTGTTTAAAGATTCGCAAAAACTCGTGTCAGCCGGTGAAATACAAGCCAACATTAATGTATGACTATTTCCACCCAATGAATCTTGTAATAAGCGAGTCAATTTCGAGTCTCGGTAAGGTACATGGATGGCTTTTTTCGATTCATCGCCAAGAGCACTAATAACATTGCCTAGCGCTAAGAGACCACCGTTAATTGCAATTCCTTCTTTCGCTCGATCGCCAGTGGCCTTTGTTCTCTTCATTCTTTCAGAACCCGCCAAATCGACGAAATTAAATTTCGATGTGATTTTTGTGGTGCGTGCTTTCTTTTTGCTTTTCTTTGGGGGGGAGGAGGAGGAAGGCTGATCTTCGGAAGCAAGTGCTGGATTATTTTCTTTATCAGCCTCCGGATCATCAACTCGTGTTTGATGTAAGATGACGGTAAAGATTGCATGGGATCGTGAAGAGACTGCGTTCATAGCTGTTGATGCGACCGTCCGGCATCCTGAACCTTTTTGTAATTGTCTAAGAGGAAAAAAAAGTAGAGAAAATTAGGATGCTAATTTTGATAATTTAATTCGGCAAGCGTGTATAAAAACTTACCCTAATAATTCTTCGGGAGAGGAAACAGTGACTTCTTTCACGCCAAGCCAATATATCCGACCGTTAGAATCTTCACGGATATGTATCGTCTCACTTTTATTTCCTTTTTTATGATTTTGTTCGTGACTTGCAGGATTTAATAAGTCAATCAAGTCTTCGTTATATAATTCGAGGAATGAGACTGCTACTTCGTATTTGAAAGATGGGTTTTGTGCTTTTCGAGCCTCCAATTCTTGGAACAGATACGATATGGCTCGTGGAACTATGCCTAATTGCGCCAAAAAGGTGAAAAGAATAAATTTAGTTACTCTCGAGTTGATGCACAATGGAGGTTAAATGTGTGACCATATGCAAAATTATGAAAAGGGGTTGATGCGATGTGCAGATCGCAGCAGATGTATGTGCACGAAAATAGAATGACGTGTTACCTTGATGTTCAGGTGCGATACTTGCACCGTCCAGTGCAGTGCCCATACTATATGTTTTACCACTTCCGGTTTGCCTAAATGATAGAAAAAGAATTAGGGTTTAATCGATATGTTGCTCTTCCTTTCTAGGGAAACAAATAGGCGATAAATTAAACCAACTCTTACCCATATGCTAATATTGTGGTGTTGAATCTAAACGATTAGAGGATAGGATGAATGAAAAAAAGATTAGCATGCGTGTTTGTGTTGTATTTTAAGTGTTTTTAATATGGGTTAACAACGACGACGACGATAATGGGGAGGGGAGAGAATTTTTAATTAAATGCGTTTGTGTGTATGTGTGTTTGTGTTATAATGTACGCGATGCATCGGAAGATTGCTGGTTTGCAATGTGCGACATGACCATATGTCAAAGCATACAAAAAAATGATGATACAAGGGAAAAAGGAAATTTTCGATTGGAGTAAAGAGAAAAGATTATGCAAAGGGCATCAAAAAGGGTTGTTACGTCGACGCGCTAACCTTTCTCTCAATGACTTACCCTTCTATTAATTTGTCAACTAAAGGTCTGGCACAAGAGCCAAAAACATCCTCTTGTGCGGTATCGGCCGAGTAGACATAATCGTAGGTGAAGGAACGTTCAGATCCAATCATTATTTGTGGTGCGTCCGGTATTAGCGTGACGCAATTTTGGGAATCGATATGAATTTCATGTTTATTCATCGGACGAACTCGCAAAGCGACTCTATTGTATTAAATTGCGAAGCAGATGGATGGTTAACATTATTTTTTGTCATATTATTCGGAGGTTGGTGTTTTGAAATGAGCAAGATGAGAGGAATAGTATATGGGTTGAGGGAAAAAAGGTTACTAGTCGTTATTTGTGGGTGTGGTGACACAAAAAAATAGGTGTGTTTCGTATATAGTATGGTTGCACACCGGCACAATAAGAACAAAAGTGCGGAGCAATATACGTAAGGGCAGAGAGAATAAGTGAAATATAATTTTTACTTACCGAACTGAAGTGGAGGCCATTATTGTATTTTGAGAAAAGTAAAAAGTGTGTGCGTGTTTTTTTTAGTAGTTGTTTTGAAGTGGTGTTTTCTTTTTTAAAATCGTTACTAATATTAATAAGTGGGGAAGAAATAAATTTTTGTGTTTGCTTCGGGTATATATATACAAGTGGTCGTTAATAGGAGGTTTAGATAAACCTTTAAAGTAAATAGGAGCAAAGTGCTGTGAAGGGAAAAATGATTCTTTGGGTATATATATCGTTTTGGTTGTGTCACAATAAAAATAAAGCGGTACTTATTATTATTATTATGTGCTATATAAATTTTTAGTTTAAAGTATATAATATTTATGTGTGATATATGATGGTTTTAATTTACAGAACGTGCCAGACGTAAATTGAAAAAATTTTTTGGAGGAATGAAAGATAATATAGGTCTGACCAGACGTAATGTTTAATACGAAAATTGGTTTATATTAAAACGATCGATTTTGCTAAGGTGCCGGCGAATTTTTTGGGATAACGTTAATTGAGTAAGGTGGCGCCGATAGTTGATGTAATAAATTAGTTTTAGTATAAATTTCTAGAAGAAACAATAAATAAAAGAAATCAAAATTTTGTTGATTTAATTTTTTTTTGGTTTTAATGTTCGAGGCTATATATAATAAATATTACAGTGGTAAGACAAGCAGCGAAAAGTAATACTAAAGAATAAGAATAATAATAATAATAATAATAATACTAATAATAATAAAAGTAAATAATTAGTAGTGTATATATTTAAATAAAGTTGGAAATAAAAAAAAATTTTTTTCATGTACGTCATTATATTCTATTGTCTTTTTTTATATTACTATTTTACTTTATCCTGTGATATCTTCCCATATATCACTCGCTATCCTTTAATAATTTTTTTTAATATGTGTAAACTTACTTTAAAATCCTCGTCTATGTATATTTGTTTTGATTTGAGTACGTTTTAGTTAACTCAATCGAAGTTTGAATTGAACAATGAATGAGAGGATGGATGAATTCACGTAACTATCTTGAATGGAATGGGATTCGTTAATGTCACCGGAATTTTCTTTTTTTTATGCTTTTACACGACAATGAAAATTTGTCGAAACAAGAGAATTAAATGTTATCTATCTAAAGGAGAGAAAAATACGGGGAAGAGGATAATAATTTATGTAAATTTATGCCCTAATGTGTCTGGATAGACATAGGAACATAAAAGTAGAAATTAATAGATAGGTATGATTTTGATTATATTAATTTTGGCGAGATAATTTGATGAAAGGATGGATCGGATGTAGGATTTTAGCTTAGTTTTAGATCGAATCTACCAATTAACTTGCATTTTTCACGCGTAGTGTTTGCACGTATATGTACATAAGATAAATTCTTTAAAGCGATCAATTCATTTTTAGGTTTTTATTCTCACGTAATTTTTTGCGTGCAGAAAAAAAAAGAAGGAATATCTTTATTGATGATTATGATGAGACAGATAATTAAGGGGAAACTTTATCCCCGCGATCTTTTTTGAGACATAAATTCAATTTGTTATATGTCATATGTCTCAAAAAAAAATTTACACACGACACGATCGAAGGTAACGAAAGGATTCATAATCATCATTATTAATTATTTATTATTACTTTTAGATGTGTCGATCCATTCTATTCCTTTTTTTGACGTCAATTAGCGGATCAAAAAAAAAAATACGTAGGAAAAGTGAGTGGAGATGAGTGAAGGTCATCGGCCTCCTTGTTGTTATTACGCGTATGATAAATTTTAAATGATAGTCAAAAATAAACAATTTCTTTTTTGAATAATAATTATTATATCATTGTTATGATGACGATGACGATGATGAGTGTGTGCGTTGCGTAAATTTGTATTATTAGTGTTGTATGGTGATTGATTTGAATCAAAATTTTCAAACATTCACCAGAAACTATCATAATGATTATTCCCCCCCCCCCCCGCAACAAAAAACAACACTACACAGCATCACATTACACGCATATGTGTTGCTACCTTTTTATTAAATAAATTTTTCTTAAATGTTTCTTAATTACTAAAAAGGAAAATAAGAGAAACTTATTATTTATTTTTAGGTATTGTAATGTTTATTATGCTAATTGAGTTCATGAATGGATGACGATAATAACAGTTCGTTACTAATAATTCATTGTATGCAAATTCTCTAGAAAATCGGAGACGCATACCACACACACACACACACACACACACACACACACACGTATACTTTTACTTCCTTTGAAACGCATACACTTCCACAACAATGGAGAATAATCATTAGGCCGAATGGAAAAATACTTGTAAAGTACATGCATTTAAAAGCTGAAATAAAAATTTCGAGTTTCAAAATTTTAAATTTTTTAATGATGACCTACTCCAAAAGTTCATATTATTACATGCAGCTTTGCTATTTTTTCATGATGCTTCATAATGCAGGTGATAGTGATGATGGTAAACATGTATATCTATTTTTTTAGTCCGATAATCCCAATAAACTGTTCAACTCAACTCATGAATGGTGGGGTGCATGAAAAACTTTAGGTTTGAATAAATATAAATTCATTAAAAATTTTAAATACATAACAAATATAGAAGGTACCGATAAGAACAACTCTTACTAATCGCCTACAGAACAGAATAACCAGCTATCTCTATTGAATCGACAGGGAAACTTGACTTATTGAATGGTTGGATCTCGATTTTTGTGGGGAGATTATGCTGATTGTGATTATGTTAACGGTGAAGATAATGGAAAAAAAGGTACCTGCTGAGATTTTTGCGGGGTGAAGCAGAAAACTCGTTTTTTTTTTTTTTTTTTTTGCTTATTTATAATGTGAAAAAGGCAGGTTTGGAGTAATTTATTGGATAAACTATAAAGTACTCATTCATAATATACACGTATATATTTTAGATTTTCATTTAGTCCAACTGTGATCTCGAAAGAAATCATTCGATATTTCTCATAAAATTAAGAGAGGAAAAATCCTTTATCTCCGGATGGGGGACGATGAACTTATTAGTATGAACCGAGTCGGACATAATGAACAAAATTAATTTTATTATTTGCATATTTTTATACATTCAAGCCCAATTTATTTTTTGATTTATGATTTATCATTTCATTTTTTCCTAATTTATTATTAACAGGCGGAAGAGGGGGTGCGTGCATGCGTAATTTGATGTGAAGTGACGTGAAGTAATACTCTTGCTCCGACCTCTAATGAATGAGCTGGACCGGAGCTTCATTTATTATTTCTATATTATGTTTCGTAATGATAATAGGATAATGCGAGATTCGTTATGCGTTTGAGCATGTACACGATATGTAGGTATGATGAGTGTGTACTCCTCTTCAACGAATTGAATCTGCAGGTTTATCCTTTATCTTCCTAGAATAAAGAGAGACCAATCCAAAATATGAATTAATAAAATAATCAATGAGTCTAAGGTTATTTAAAATAAATACAATAATAATAATAATAAATAATAAATAATAATAATAATAATAATAATAATAATAATAATAATAATAATAATAATAAT
>CAJVPS010001490.1:0-15357 GCA_910591765.1 Ambispora leptoticha | reverse complement strand
ATAGAATAATAGAAAAAAGAACTTTAGTAGATCTTGCAAATTGATTTTTGACTTTGAAAATAATTAAAGATAAGTACTATTCAGAATATTTTAGATAGTTTATTGATAATGACTAATTTTTTAATTAATTTAGTTTGTTCTTATGCTTGATTATCTAAAAATTGATAGAAATAATATATACTATTAATTTTTTTGTTTAGAATATTTATTATATACTTGAATTCTTCATAAGTTAAAGATCTTTCATTATTTGATATTTAAATGGGTGAAAATTGAGTTGGTGATAAAGGATGTCTAATATTATCAATCTTCATATTATTACTAAATGATAAATGATTAGATAGAATAAATTGATGTGTAGAAGAATGAGATGGTGGAAAAGAAGAAATCACAGTAAGATCTATGATTTCTTTATATTTGCTTTTATTACCTATTATATATAATAGAAAAAAATTAGCAAAAATATTTATTTATAATATCTCTGTATAATTTTTTGCAGATATTAGTTTACTAATCTGATGAAGATAAAGCAGCAGATGAAATAGCAGACAAAGTAGCAGATGAAATAGTAGATGAAGCAGCAGGTGAAGTAGCAGGTAAAAAAATAAATTTTGAAGATAAAGTAGCAGGTATAGGAAAAGATGGAGTTGATTATCAGGATTTTGAACCTATTAAAGTAAGATTAAGAAATTTAATTAGAAAATTCTTATAATCTTTGCAATTATAAAAAAATAATATTTTATAATTTCTAATAGACTTACATAGTATATCAATATAGTATATCACAAAAGAAGAACTGTTTCTCAATCAACAGATCATATCTTGCAAAAATCATAATTATCTTAGTCAATATAAAGATCAAAGCACAATACAGATTTGTGGAATATGCCAATTACAAGATCATCTCTTCTGACAACATTAGTAAAATGCAATAAAATGATAATATTATCTCTAAATGTTAAAGAAGAAATAATATTACCTGTGAAAGTTACTAAAGAAATAATATTATCTGTAAAAGTTGCTGAAGAGATTTTAGAAAAAAGTTCTAAAAAATTAATACTAGTAGATACTGATACTAGCTTTAATTTTAAATATTTTTAAAATGCAATTTTGGATAATATTTTGGAGACTATTGAAGGAAAAATTGAACTAGAACACTTAGTATAATGATCTAATGATGCTTACTGTAACTTTATGAAATTAGTAATAGAGAATAATATTTCAAACAAGATTAGTAATAAAATAATTAAATTCTTTAATAAACATAGTAATCTGAAGGAATTACTATTGCTAAAATTCATAAAAAATGAAAAAGATTATCTTAATTAAATAAAATCATCTTTGATTGATTTCAAAGAAAAGATTATCAGAACTTTCTCTAATATTACTTTTACTCTCTATTACTATTCAATTTTTTGAGCTATCCAAATATTTTTATAATGACCAGAAATAATAGATAATTTTAACTAATAGGACATTTTAAAAAAAAGAAAATGATAAGTTTTTAATTACTATAATATCATTAACAAAATTAACAAATTAGTAAATATTAAGTAATTATCAGAAAGATGAAGTTAAAATAAGAGTATTCAGAAAATAATATGAATATAATTAATAATATAAGACTAAAAAGATACTTTTTTCATTACACTATCTATTATTAATCATTCTATATTCAGATATTACTATCTTTAATAATCTTGACAAGATATTAGAATATCTTGTATTTTTAATACTTGATAACTTTTTAAATTAGCTTCAAAATAAATCAGAAATTAAAATTCTTTTAGATTTTTTGTCCAAAGTTCAAGACTCAATGATAAAAATTACCAAAGATTTTTGAAGCTTATAATATAAAGTATATTACAAGTACTTTAAAATTATACTTGGTTCTTTAGCAAAAAAAATCTAATGAATTGTATTTTGAAGTACAGAGATAATTAATAATTTTTGCAATATATATTTTAGTCTTTCTTGCAAATATACTTGAAGTTAACAATATAACTGTAACATATAAATTAGCAAGATGTAAAATATCATATTATATCTGCATGGTTCTATAGGATAATCTTAATAATATGAATCTTGCATCAGAAAATACAAATCTTAGAATATCAGAAAATATACAACAGATTATAAATGAAGATTAGAGCAAGAATTTTTCTATATATAATATTGAAAATATATTCTGGAAGTTCTCATAAGTATTTGAATGCTAATTCTTCTGCAATTATTTTTAAATAATTTTGAGTTATAATTAAATTAAAATTATTAAATTATTATAGAAACTTAAATATTTATGAAGCTTGCATACCTAATTATATGCATCATATTGATCTTGGTCTCTTCAAATACTAATTAAACTTCATTCAAGATATTTTGAAGGAAGTTAGAAGAACAGAATTATTAAACAACTTTGATAGCCACCTCTGTCAAATTTCTTACTTTTCTGAATTAAAGTTATTTAATAAATTAGATTAAATAAAAGTAATGACAGCTGCAAACTATTGATATATTATAAAAATTACTTTTTTTTTGTTAAACAATATCTTTGATATATAGAATAATATAATCTGCAATGAACTCTGCATACTTTATGCAAAGTTCAATAGGATATATATGATAAGTAGATAAGAGTTATTTACTAAAAATGATCTAAAAGAATTTAAGATAAAATAAAGTAAAATTAATTAAACTTTAAAGAATTAATAATAAACTTTGAAAATAGATACAGATTCTTATTACCAACTGATCAATTAAATTTAAGAGAATCTTTTCATCACTATCTATTATAAAATATAGTTTTCCTAAACTGTATAGTTGATACTACTATATGATTTTAACAATTCATAAATATAATATCTTAAATAGTCTTTTAATAGAAATATATGAAATATTTCACAAGTCATATGTGAAAAATCTGTACTGGTCATCAAATAAAAAAAATATTATGTAGCAAATAGTAAATATAATAAGTCAAGTATGTCAATTATAATCAATTTATTATAAATTCTAAACTATATTTACAGGTAAAGCATAAAGAATTGACTCTAACAATAAGTAAGACAGTTTATTATAAAACTACAAGATTTGACAAGGTATTATGAGAATTATCTTTGGATGCTATTAAAGCAAAAGTGATTTTATTGAAAAATTTGAAGAGTTTATCACATCCAAATTTCATTAAAGAATTATTATACATAATTACTATATTAGATATATTTCTTGATATATTATCACAAGAATCTGAAAGTGAAGATTTTTATATAAAAATTTATGATGTGATTCATTTGGAAAGTAGTAAAATTCTGAAAATATCTGAAAATTTTCATGACAAAGAGTGATTTAGTAATATTACAATAACTTTAACTAAAGACCAAAGTCATTATAGATCAGATAAAGATGTTTGATATAGAAAGGTAAATATAACTTGAAGAATAGTAAAATATAATTTCAAATTTAGCAATTTTGAATGAATTAATCTTTATATTTTCTTCAAAAGATACTGCTCTTTCTATAATTTTTTCAAGAACTAGCAAAGGATTCATACAATCTTACTATAGTTTGTTGGTATAATATTATGTCAAATAAGTCAGAAAAGTATGATTGCCCTTATCTATACTATACCAAAGAGTATAATATAATTCTAATAGAATCTATAGATCAAGAGGTATATATTATGCCAAGATTTGACAAAAAAAATTTTTTTTATTAAATAAATATATATTTTGAAAAACTAATAAACAAAGAATTTTAAAGTCAAATTTATACCTGTAGTAAACTTCAAAGAAAAAAAATAAATAATAATACATATAATCGATCTATTTATTATTTATCTATTTAATTTATGTTCAAGAAATTGTAATAATCTGTAATTATACTAATTATTACAGTTTCTTTGAATTATACTTCTCTAAAATTTCTATTTTCAGAGTTTTGTGCAGATTTTGAATTGATATAATCAAAAAATTAGTAACAATTAGCATATTTACTAATCATTACTGATCTGATATCTATCAAATTTACTAATATTTCCATTCTCTATGATTAAACTAATAAATACATTGATGTTTATAAGTACAAAAGTATTGTTTTTGATAACTTCCAGTAATAAATATTTCTCTAAATTTATTATATTTATCATATTGAAAGCAAGTAGGAAGATTTAATTATTTTTTTCTAATGCAATTATCATAAGCAGTTGCTTTTTCTCCATTCATTTTAAAATATGTTCTAGTATAGTATTTATCAACATATTTTTCATATTCTTGATATCTTTTAATTTGCAAATTGGGATAAATCTGTTATGAGACAGCTTAATATGAGTTAAAACTTTTCTTAACTCTTTTATTGATGAAGAGTTCTTGTTCAACTTTATTAGCCCAATCTTGATTAATTTTGAATTCAGCATGGAAAGGTTTATGAATTTTGATTATTATCCAGTCAGTAAGATTATTATAGTATCAGTAATATTAGTAATCAGATATAAAGAGATTTCTATAATATTAGCATTGACTATTTAATTCTTGTCAGTTAAATAATTATTAATTATTTCAATTATATTATTAAGTAAACTTCTTGTCAAGTTATTTAAAATCTTCCTAGATATATTTCTTCTATTTGATTTTGATTCCTTCTTAATATACTTGTACTTCATAAATTTGTTTAATATTTTGAATAATTAAAAATAGTATTTCTCCAAAATCAACATCTCTTAGTCTTTAGCTTGGAGTTTTAATAGAGGTCCAGACTTCTTTAATAATGATTTCAATACTATTATCATCTTGAAATTCTTGTTGTTTAGGGATTATAATATTCTAATAGTCATGTTACCACATGAGAAAAGTCTTCTTTTTCAAGTATTATTTTTCAAATTTACTTTCAGAATCTTCTTTTGATTTATTTTCTTTAGAGGTTGTATTATCAAAAATTGATTCTTCTTTATTATTATGGATAAATTTAATTAGTACTTTTTCTTTTTGATGTTAATATTGACTTTAATTTTATTTAAAAAGTCCATGTCAATAATTACTAAGTATGTTTTTACTTCAGTAATATTTACTTCAGTAGGAATCATGATTTCATCAATATTTAAAAATAGATTGTTAATAACTTCAAGAGATTATTTAGATATACTATTTATATCTGATATTAAAATATTTGAACTGCATTATATTTTTAATTTCATATCTTTAATAAAGTTATGTGTAGTAATATATTCAGAGATATCAGTATTAATGATTAAATCAATAATATTCTTTCCAACTTTTACTTCACATCAAGCAGATATGATTTTAAGTTTTTGTCCAAGTAATACTCTTCTTTTTCTTTTTGATTTTAATGTTATAACTTGGTATATTTCTTTTGATAGTTGAGTTCTTTATGAAAGTAAAATCTAAATAAGCTAAGCAATAGTTATATTTGCTTTCTGTTGAGCCAAATCTTCTAGAATATCATATAATTCAGTCATAGTAACAAGTATAGGTAAAGTGATTTTGCTTTTCTTTTTGCAAATAGTCTTTTTAATGAGTTCTTCTTTAAGAGTTTTGATAGTCTAGTATTATTCATATCTTAATCAAGAATAACTTCAGAAGTATCTTCTTGTTCTTCTTCTTCATTATTATTAGATTTCTTATTTTTATTAATAATTTCTTTACAGGATTAATTTACAGATCTGGTTCCATAAGAAGTAGTTTTGAAATTTCTGAATTTTCTTTCAGTAGTCAAGTATTCATGTGTATCAAGTAGTAAATTTATATTATCTGGTTTGATAGTTAATATCTGAATACTATCAGTTAGAGCTTGTATTTGAGCCAATAACATATTTTGATTATTATTTGAATTTTGATTATTGCCAATATTTATCTGATTTGGTAACATATTGTTTTGTTACTGATTATTTTCATTAGTTCTTTGGCAATTATTTCCAAAGTTATTCTGGTTATTCTAGTATAATTATAGCTAAGAACAGTTAGGACAGATATGATCTGGCTTATCACAATTATAATAAATTAAAACTGATTTAGAATTTTGATTATTAGATCTATAATCTGAATTATTTCTGTTATAATTCAATTCTTTATTAGTTTTAATACTTTCTATTTACTGATTAAGACCTTGAAGTATTACTAATATAGCATTTAACATTAAGTTATCCTGAATTTGGAATTTATAATATTCATGAGTAGATATATCTGTATCTGCTTTCTTTATATTTTTGGTAACTTGTATTATATTTAAGAAAGTTTTATTAGCTAAGATCTGAATCTATTTTCTAATCTTTGATTTCAATCCTTTTCTATATATTTGGATCTTATATTCTTCTGGATATTTATTTTTTAAATTTATTTTATGAAGTAGATTAATGAATTTATCTGTGTATTCTTCTACAATACCAGTCTATTACAAGATTTCAATTTCATCTTGTTATTAGTCAATTCTTTCTTATGTACAGAAGTGAGTTGCAAATTAGTAACTGAAACTGTATAATTAGTTATTATTATTATTTCAGGCTGTTAGTTGGATGGTATTATCTCTTTCTTTTTTATCATATCACAAGGTAGTAGTATCTTCTAGATATTCTCTAACTAACTATACTTTTCTGATATCAGTAATACTATTAGCTTGGGTGGTAATGTTAAAGTCTTTGAGTCACTCTGTTAGATCTTGATCATTTCCTTAGTATTTTCTGATTAGAATAATGATTTTCTTTATTGGCCAGGCATTCTGATTAGCCATTCAGTTAGTAAGAGCTCTAATAGCTGCAATAAGATTATCCAAGTTATTATTATTATTATTTTATTATGCCATTAGATTATCTTTCTCTTCTGATAATTGATTGTTATCTTCTGGATCTGTTTGAATATCTTTTTCTAAATCTGAAGAATTATTATTTTCTTCTGATTTCAGAGTTAATATAGTCTGAATAGATGATATTGATGTATCTTCTGAATTTTTGGTTTTAGAATAGTATCTGTCAGTTTTACTATTTTCAGAAGATGTTCTTGTGTGAAGTGTAAAGTCTTGATAGATGAATCATTAGTAAAATTATTCAATTAAATTCAATTATTCTTCTTGAGTATTAATATGGTCAAAGATAAAGATATTTACTAGTTGTACTATTCTTTATCTTAGTTGACTAATATGTATTTCACTAAGATTAAGTTAAAGTAATTCTTGAAATAATAGATATATAATTTGATTAATTGATACTATTCTAATATTTTTTGTGAGCAAGCGAAAGATATAGAATTATAAAGTAATTTGAAGTTGAAAGGAATGATAATAGGAACAAAAGTCTTAGATAGGTATTCTAATAGTAAAATTAGGATCTTTGTATACTTCAAGATGATAATTAATTAATAATCTAGTAAAAGAATAATAATTGATCATGAAAACTCAAGACACAAATATTTATTAATTATATAGTGCGTGATACTTAAAGATAGAAATTAAATTTAAAAACTTTAAAAAGTAATGGAAAATGGTACAGCGGTAGTACAAAAAAAAGAAGACCACTATTTTGAAGCTAAACTAATTTACTACAAATTGTCAGCCTTCTTTTTTAAAAATAATTACTTATTTCTGAGTTATATCCATTTAAAAATATCTTGTTTTATATATTCAGAGTGATAAATAGCCAAAATGGGACACAATTTCTTCACGTACCTTTATGATCAATCAATCAAATTACGAAATACATAAAATCTAATTTTATTGGTTAATCATAAATCACATTTTTTAAATTAATTTGCTCGTTACGTGTATTTTGGATGAAGTTTATTTAATTAAAGTATGCCTTGGCAAAAGAAACAATTTATCAGACTTCAAGAATACAATAATGAAAGAAGAAAACTAGTCCAAAAAAACCAGGAAAAAGAAATTTTAGGAGAGAAGAGAATTTTTGAAGAAGAAACTATTGAATTTTACGAAGAAGAGGGGGAAAATAAAGCAACTGATAGAGCTGACAAAATTGCCGAAGAGGAAAAAACTAACAGAACTGATAAAACTGATGAAACTGACAAAGAGGAAGAGAAGATACGGATACGCCTACTTACAACTTTGGTATGGAAGAATGCAAAAAGAGAAAATACAAGAATAATAAAAGGAATATCAAAAATAACCTATTATTGTAAATTTGGTACTTCCGGTTCACTTGTCAAGGCTGCCAAGGAAATACATAAAATTACTAATTTTTTCACCAGTGAGTCTTTGGCATTTTCAGCAACTTCGACATATACATTTTCCACATCTATGTTCTTTGAGTCTTCAGTACTTTCAGTAACAGATAAAGATGATGTGAAAGCAATACTTTGTGAAAGAGTTGCTCAATTTCGGAATGAACTTCTCAAAAATGAACAAATTTTTACAGCTTTTGAGTACAACAGATGGCATGCTGTTTACGAGTATTTAATACGATTAAATAACAATGGAAAAATGAAAGCTAGTCAGGAAGCTGCAGACATGGTCTATATCACTCCAATATCATGTACAACTAAAAAAATTCATTTTTTGGCCAAATTTTATCTGCAATATGAATCATTTCCGCTCTCAAATCGTGATTAACATCAAAAATACAAGCGACTTGTTAATGACAAAGATATAGTATTAGCTTGCCACCAATAGATACGACAAGAATCAGGAGTAAATGGCATTAATTTGTCCCAATTTAAACAGTATATTGAAGATGTTATTCTGCCAGAATATATGGATACCAGAAAAATAATCAGCTTGCGAATAGCCGAGAGATGATTAAATATCTTGGATTATCGATTTGAGCAATATCAGAAAGGAATATACTTTGATGGACATGAACGAGAGGATGTTGTTGCATATTGAGAAAATTTTTTAAAAATAATAGAAAAATTGAAATGACGAATGATGAGATATGAAGGAGAAGCAATGGAAATAATTCTGCTGGCACTCACAATAGGTGAGCGAGAATTAATTTTTGTCACTCATGATGAGTGTATTTTCTATTCAAATGATGGAAAAAGGAGAATTTGGGTGGCAAACGGGCAAATGCCATTGCAAAAGAAGGGGAATAGGAGATCAATTATGGTAAGCGAATTCCTTTCAGAGGTGTGTGGTCATTTAAAACTAAGTGAAGAAGAATCGATTGAATATCCAAATATTCTCACCGAGGCATGTTGTTATCTTGTATCTGGCAAA
Source organism: Ambispora leptoticha (assembly GCA_910591765.1). Taxonomy (NCBI): domain Eukaryota; kingdom Fungi; phylum Glomeromycota; class Glomeromycetes; order Archaeosporales; family Ambisporaceae; genus Ambispora; species Ambispora leptoticha. The sequence continues at coordinate 6,186 of CAJVPS010001490.1, read as the reverse complement.
AACCAGGAAGGTTATTAGACTATTGAGCATCTACTAGAACAAATCAAGCACAAAGTAATTCCTATTTTTGAGGTGAAGTTCCCTAATGTAACAGCCATCTTTGCCTTTGACAATAGTACCAACCACGCAGTATATACAAAGAATACTCTTATCACAGGAAGGATGAATCTGGATCCTGGAGGAAAGCAACTGATTTTGCGATCGACAACTTTTATTGATGTTGATGGACAACCAACAACCCAACAAATAATATTTACTGAAGATTACCCAATCCTGCTTTACGAGGAAAACCAAAAGGAATAAAGAGAATATTACAGGAAAGAGACCTTTGAAAGAAAGAGTTGGTTTTAGATTATCAGATGTGTAAGAACAAGAAGTTAGCAGAGGAACCTCCACGGGTAGACTGTTGCGTGAGAAGGATTATGGTCTTTCAATCTGATTTTATAGCGTAAAAGTCAGCCATTATGGAGTTAATTGAAGATGCCAGCCATTTATGTGTTTTTTATTCAAAGTTCCATTATAAACTTAATTTTATTGAGATGTATTGGGGTGCAGCTAAGCACTATATGAGAAATCACTGTGATTATACGTGGGCTGGCTTGCAGGAAACTGTTCCATGAGTACTTGATTCTGTGAATATTGTTATAATTAGGAAGTTTGCTTGAAAATCGTGAAGATACATGTAATTGTATCATGAAGAATTAATGGGAAAATTAGCGGAGTATGCATATAAGAAATTTAGGTCATATAGATGGATTCCACAGAAGGAATTAGATGAGTTTATAATTAGCGAGAAATAAGTTTTGGATGATGAATGTATATATTTAGATGGTGGGAAATGAATGTGTGTATTTGTGTAGGTAATAACAAACATGTGTTGGGTGGGATATGAGGCAAGAAAGGTAAAAGCGAGATATTTTTATTATAATAAAGACTTTTTTGATCAGGATAATAATAAGATACTTATTATAATCATAATTATGATATTGTGATACATATTATAATAATTGCATATTATATATGTAATACACGTGATATTGTGAAAATCATGTGTATTCAAAAAAATATCATAAATTGACTTTTTAGCCAAATATAAATTTTGGATTTTGAAAATGGGACAAATCACATGATTTACATCTTTAAGTGTCACCCACTGTAGATAAAAAGAAAAAAAATATAAAAGAAATATAAAAATGTGAATATAATAAAAAGTGTAGAGAGGATTTTTCTCCACAGAGGGGGTACCAAAAATATGTTATGATGAATTGATAAGTAAAGTTTTACTTTAATTTATCTTAATGATATAGAGTTGAAAGAGACTAAAATAATTAAAGAGTGAAGAGAGAGAAATTAGACTATAACTTTTAATAATAACAAAGATTTTTAAGATCTGTACCAATATCTAAGGATATTATCTTAATAAAGAAGAATTAAATAAATAAAGAAATAAATAAATTAAAGAAATTATAAAGATTAACTAAGTGAAGTTACTAGTAATCAATATAATTCAAGATTTGAATTGATTAAATAGCAAGCTATTAATTAAAGAAGACTATAACTAAGATAAAGATAAAAATTATAATATGAAAACTAAATAACTAAATAATTAAAAGTATATGGCTTATTTATAGTAAAAGTTATCTATTCTCAAAAATAATAAAAGAAATAAAATAAAAAGTGTGACTTATTTATAGTAGAGATCTTTTACTCTTAAAATAATATCAAATAAATCAAAAATCAATATAATATTATAATTTAAAAATCAAAAATCAACTTTATATAATCAAAAAAATAAAACTGAATGAAAAAAAGGGTATGGTGGGAGCGGTCTAAAGACATCAAGAACTTTAAAATGCAAAGGCTTTGTATCTAAACATGTAATAATAAAAAAAAATGCATTGCTAGATAGCCTTTGATAAGGTCTATTAAACAATGCATTTCTTTTATAGAATATATTAGTAATTTATTGAGTAGTTAGAATTTTTCGGAAGACATTTTAATATAAAATTAAAAACGTTTAGGAATTTTCAGCGCTTGGATAATTTTTCTGATTGGCTAGATCTCACGTGATATTACATGAAATAATATGATTGGCTCCATTATTAGATGACGAGCAAAATTTAAGAGTGATATCATTAATTTATTTTTTAAGGATCATTGATCGTTTTTTTTAAGAATCATTAATCATTTTTAGGATCATTGATCATTTTTTTTATTTAAAGGGAAGGAAAGAGGGAACATTATAGTTAAATACCCTCTGCTAAATACCCTATACCAAACATCCCTATAATAAACTAGCTCGCTAAAAACCCTTACTTCATATGGCCAAACTCCTCTAAAACAGTGTCAGGAACCCAACGATGCGATCGATATTTTTTTACTGCAAAGATAGCAGCTTTGCCCGAAAGACCTTGTTCATAAGCACTCATATATCGAGTGGACCGACGTGCGTAATGACGAATCTTGGCGAGAGTAACCGATTCTAATGCCTGTGGGACAATTGTCTTGAGACTCTTAAAAGAGCAATCACAATGCAGATGCAAGTACCGCTTTGTCTCCCCCCAGAATGACTCAATAAAATTGAGCTCACAATGAAACTTCGGATAAAAAATACACATGTGACCAGCTGCTTCAATGATCTCTTGCAAATGGTTCTTTTGAGATGTGAAATCAGGCTGATGACCAAGAATACCAGTTGCACAGCATTGCGAATTCATTGGATCAAAAGCATGTGATTTGCAAGTATCACATTGCTTCACCAAACCTTCCACTCACAGGCCACGTTCTTCAAGAATTCATTGGATACCCTTTGGTTTCATTAGACCATCAGCATCGATAAATGTCAGAGTATGAGGAGAGCCATCAGGCATCTTTCCATCACGAAGAAGTGGTTGTTTGCCGTCATCCTTCAAGTTCATCTGTGAAACTACCAGGGCATCATCAGCATATGCACTGTGATTGCAACTATTATTGAACATGAAGAGCGCAATTTTGCCAGAATATGTTCGCTCAAAAATTGGAATAGCTTTGTCAACCACTTGGTTTATAAGGTCTTGGTTCGTCCATTAGCCATCTTGATTGGAATCTGGATGCATAATAACACAGGCCTCAGTATGCAAAAGTCACTCACCATCAGGAAGCAAATCATTCACGGCTTGATCCTCTACCAAAAGGTGAAGATATCCAATCGATTCACAAATAAAATCGCTCACATGAATACTGAGACCTTGTGACTTGTGCCGGAGCTGGTTTTCTTCTGTGGGACCCCAGGTCTTGATAACACCATCGTTTGTATAAAAAATCAATTCATCGTGAGTAATCGGAATGAGTTTAGAGACATTGGGCGCGAGTATTGGTGAGATAATTTGGTCTATATTCTCTCCCTCGTACACCGTTATTCGGGATTGAAAATTCGCCATTTGTTTTAAGAATCGATTTCGATAATCTACCACATCATCACGCTCATGATCATCGAAGTAAATGTTTTTTGAATGATCCTTATAATCCCAACCAAGCTGGTATAACCACGCCTGAGCCATTGTTACAGAGATTGTTTTTTTGGTTTCAATTCCCAGAAAAGGTATAGCTTCCTCAATAAACTTAATAAATTGGGAGACAGTTATCGTAAACTTGTTCACACGCAAATATTCGGTGATGTGCGATTTGAAATCTTCATTCATCAATGGCGACCTAATTTTTGAGTGACAGCCACGACGTGAGATGAGAATTTCACCTTTGCTTGACCATTGATTGGCCCACGAATGAATAACTCATACATGCCATGGACCCCGATTAACACTACTGGCGAGAAGATTACTAGCTGATAGCTTGGAAAAGCCTTGATCTTGGACGAGGTGAAGAAATTGGCTCACTATATTAAGCCGTACGTCAGATTTTTTCCTTAATAAGGCGTCAAGAGATGTTAAAGTAAACATGTTGTCATCTTTATCACTAGAATTGACCATCTCGAATGGGAGCTCGTAATTATCATCTTCATCACTAGAATTGACCATCTCGACTATTTTAGGAAACCAGTTGGTGATTTTGTTAGAACCTGAGGCTACCTTTCTCAAGGCTGCTTTTTTATTGCGTATTGTCAATTTAGCAAAGCCTGTATAAAATTGCTTTCTCCCTTTCATTATCCACGCATTCGATTGCCTTGCATTCTTGATGAGTTCCTCTAGCATATTTGGTTGCATTCCTTCTAAATCTTCTATGAATTTGTCATCATCAAAAGGCCCATCCATCAAAATAGTATCAAAGGTTTGCTCTTCATCGCTTGATTCGTCGGCATCCGATACCTCTTTCTCGTGTTTTGATTCAGTATCATTCCAGCACTTCTTGGCAGCCGCTAAGCAGTGTCTATTACGCTTGCTTCGTTTCGGCATGAGGCTAAAAGTGCGTTCCAAACTGAAGAATTAATGATAGGGTGAGGAGACGGAAGGTTATAATATTAACAATTATACAGCGGGGAATGGAAGGTTATAATATAGCAAGGGGAGATTGGGGAAAGAGACAAAACTGGCACTATTAAATAGAAAAGCAGAGAACCAGAGTTTCCTAAATAAATTTCAAGTCTCTTAAATAATTTGAGCCTCCTGAATGACATAAAAGCAACTTAAAAATAGCTCTTAAACGGCTCTTAAATGGCTCTTTGATGGCTCTTTGATTTATTACTTTGACGCATTTCGTAATTATTAAGTCAATCACATGATCAAATCATATGATTTGATCATGTGATTTATTATTTTATTAATACGATAATAACCCCCTACCAACATAATATTATGTAATACTCATATATCAAATTTCAGCGATGGCGTAGCATTTGATGTCTTTAGATCACTCCCACCATACTAGTATAATTTGAAAAGGAATCTTTTAAAAAAATTACTATTATGATAATAAGCTTTTAAATTATATTTTCCAAATAATTCAATTCAAAACTGTTTATTTCAAGCTGGGATAGCAGATTCTTTTATATATTTTTCAGATATAAAAATTATTATAGTATTACTAACTAATACTATCTAATATATAAGATATAATTAAAATATTATAGTATAATTAATTATAAATAGGCTATATCAAAGTATATTAAAAGATGTCAAAGAATATTAAAGAATGTCAGAGTATATAAAAGAATGTGGAAAGATATGTAAAGATGTGAAAAGATATGAAAAGATATAAGAAGATATAGAAAGATATTAAAAAATGTGAAAAGATGTAAAAGAATGTGAGAGAATATCAAAAAATATCAAAGAATGAGAAAAGATATTTGAGATCATCATCCAAGTGTAACTATTCTATCAAAATTAAAAATGATTTCTCATTATACTATTCTACTATATACATAAATATTATATTATAAGATAATAAAAATATAGATTCTGAATATTAAATAAAATATGATATTTAAAAATAGAAATGTGATAATAAATATAGTAATATATAATATAGAAATAGAAATATTTATAAAATAAGAGAAAAATATAGAAATATATGATTTTACATAACTAGGAAAAGATTAAGAAATTAAGAAATTTTATGTTACTATAGTAACAATACTATTATCTTTTTGATACAAGTATATATATGAGAGATGAGTATTAATTTTAATATATCAAAAGTATGTGATAAAAATAATTACATACTTTATAATAATATTAGAAGAGTTTTTAAAAGTTTATTAATAAAAATACAAATAATATTATATTAAAATTTATCAAAATTTATCTAAAGATAGATAATAATATTCTTAATATAATTAGTTATAATATAATCTAATTATAAAATATAATTTTAAGATAGATATAATAATTAGTTTATTAACAAGATAAAATAATAGATCTTAATTAAGATTTATTCTATAAGAAATATTTCTTAAAATTCTTTTCAAATTATAATTTACTTAAAATATAAATTGAGAACTAAACTTATATTATTACAATGAATTGGTAAGTGAGATTTCACTTTAATTCACCCTAATGATATAGAGTTGGGAGAGACTAAAAATAATTAAAGATAATGAGAGAGAAATTAGACTATACTTTCAATAATAACAAAGATTTCTAAGACCTGTGTCAATATTTACAGATATTGTTTTAACAAAGGATAATAAAATAAAGAAAGAATAAAATAAATCAAGAAAATTATAAAGATTGACTGAGTGAAGTCACTAGTAAT
>CAJVPS010001489.1:0-15372 GCA_910591765.1 Ambispora leptoticha | reverse complement strand
GAACCCGATGATTCTTTAGATTCTAACTCGGAATCCTCTGATGATGATGGGTTCTGTGGATTTTCTGACGATGATGAAGGTTATTATTATGATTTAAACACCGGTGAGACCTATACAAAATCGGAATATCGTTATTCAATCCGCGCATATTAATTAATGGGTCATGACTCCACATCCCCGATTGGATAGAACCTCATTTATGGAATAAAGATGTAAGGTTTTATATTAACCGACATTCGTGAAACCAAATTTTCGGTTATTAAGACATTTTTTCGCCTATCGCCTTCGGACGTAATGCTAATTCTTCATTTAAGATCGCCCAGTCCGAGATAGCAGAAGGTATGATGAGGGTGCGATGTAGACACGATAGATTTTTTTCCTATATAATTGTATGAAAAACAGGTGTACCTTAGTTGGGTTGCGTTATATCGGAAAGCATAAAATGGTGTCCACGTGATTGTGGAATTCCGAGATTGGCGCATTCTCGAAGTTTAAAAGCATGAGACTGATAAGTCAGATCTGTGCGACATTCGATTTCCCAAATTTTTTTTCTATCCGTGGCGTGCTACTCTTTTTAACCATGTCTAACGTCTATGAAACAATCAAAATACTTGATTCAAAAGAGGAAAGAACTACACTACGAACCCTCTTCACTATTAATCCAGAAAAAAGAGCTGAAGCGGAACGCATCCTTCCTACATGTGAAGATAATGGAGAGATAGTTGCTTATTTCAAAGAACTCTTAAAGCCTGGTATGTTCTCTTTTAATCGTGTCATATTCACCAATAATACCGAATACTTACTTGTGCTTTTCTTTCCTGCTTCTTATCGTTAAACCCGTCCAAAAAACACATTCGCGTTATCGTAGAGGGTAAGTGAGTCGTAATAAATTTAGTCGATGGAATGAACGCGTCTTGGCTTGATTTTCGATGGCCGTTGTTTCGTTCTCGTCTTTCAAGCCTGCATTATTTTTCTCGTTATTATCCCTTTCCTTATTATTATTGCTTTTGCATTCCTATTAATCCAGGTAGACCCGCTAAGAAACAAAAATTAGGAAGTAAGTTTTCATCAAAGGGATTAGAATGAGCGGATTGTTGAAATTTTATGTGGACTAGGATAATCTACTAATGGCTTCTTTAATTCACTCTTTCAGATCCATTGTTTACAAATTTATTAGATGTGGTCCTTAATCTCAGGAAAACACTCCCGGAAAGTTTACGAGATGACATCGAAACAATGTCAGAGGAACAGGAAATAGAGCAGGAAGAGTTAACTTCAAATCTAATCCAACATCCTGACAGAAAACCTCTTGCAGTAATTAAGGAACATGTGCTATATGTACGGAAATCTTACGAGGATCTATATCACATAGTTACCAATGAGAATTGCAATCCCAAGTTCCTCATATCTGGCACGTCGGGTGTCGGTAAATCGTGTTTCTTGATTTATTTATTAATCCGGCTTTTGTGCAACAGAACCGATGCCACGGTCATTTTTAAGGCTCTTGATGATAATCTTTTATACTGTTTTGAGGATTCTAATCTCTTTGTTGGAGATTTTGAAGAATTTTCGGAGCGACTATATAACCCTAAAACATGGTACTTGGTGGATGGTACAGTTCCCAGGGATGTCTTAGCAAGAACAGTTGTTTGTGCATCATCAAAAAGTATAAAAGACAGAGGATTTCAAGAGTTCCTCAAGAAATTTGTAAATAAATTTTGCATGCCACCATGGTCAATAGAAGAGTTGGAAGCCTGCCGATTAGGTGTCTATCCGGAGTTGCCACAAGATTTAATGCTTGAACTTAGTGACGAAGCAGGTGGTGTGCCAAGATACGTTCTTGATATGCCAGCATCTATTATTCGTCAGGAAAATCCCAATGTCAAGGACCAACAAACCATTCTTAGTAATCGGAATGAGATTAAGAAAATGTCTTTAGAACGTGTTGAACAAGCTCTTTCTGAAATTAGCGATTTTAGAAAGCTTATACAGTGCTTCTCTGAAAATTCCCAATATGTCGAATTCAGCAGTCGTCTTGTTCACCGGTGGCCTGACACTTTCTACCGAGAACAATCTCTCTCATGGGCCTCTGGTCGTATTTTTGACAAAATCCAAAAAAAACTAGAGGATAGTAGATGGAACAATCTATTTCTAAAAATTCAAGATCCTGATGACCCTTCTAGCTCCAGGGGGATTATGTTTGAATCACACGTACTTCACCTCTTTAAGCTTGGTGGTCAAACTTTTGAATCGAGAAGACTTAAAGAAAATAAGGTAAAATATTGTATAATAATTTTCGATAATTGATAAAATATTAATGACCTTTTTCATTACTAGAATGATAAAGTCATCTACACTGAAATTACTTTAGCAATAAAACCAACCACAGAGTATATCCGATACGCAAACCAGCTCATAGGGTGTAACAAAGACAACATATTTATCAAACCAACCATAAAAAATTTCAGTGCGGTAGATCTAATTCTTACGCCGGACTGTATCTTTCAAATTACTGTGTCTCCAAAACACCCCGTAAAGCAAAGTGAACTGATTAAGATAGTTCAAAATATGCCGGCATATAGGAAGAATCAGAATGCAAAAATTTTTTTATATTTTATTGTGCCGGATGATATATATGATACCTTCGGATACCAAAGTTACTTAACACCCAAGAAAAAAATTGGAAACGATCTTGAGGCCTTTCAAGCAGTTAAACGTAAGTCCCCTATCCTCAATAATGTAGAACAATGGATCGTAAAAATTAAGATGGCACCTGAAATGACTATAACATCTGTGCTGAACAACGCGATGGCAATGGCAAATTCCTGTTTATAAAATTCCGCAACGTCAATTACTTATTGGGTACTTGGGTTCTAAATCGTTTTATCTTTTATATTAATTAAGGTTATTTCTAATTCATGTTTGCTACATTAAGAATCTCAGAGGGACGTTCAGTAGTTAAAATAGAGTATATAGTTTTATATATTACGGACATGTTATTCGCTAATTTACTTAAGAAATAACGATTGTATGGAAATTATTTCACTAAAGATAAAGATTTCGTTGCTATAAGTCCTGGGGTAAACTTCACACGATATTTTGGCTATATCTCATGTGATCTTTGTATATATGAAAACAGAAAGTCTATGATCTTTTTTTTTCGTATTGGTGGAGACAAAATTCAAAGGATGACATACAGTATATCCAACGAATAAAAACGTTTACTGCACCATCGATTTCAAATTTAAGTTCGGAAAATATTAAATATGTAGCATTACAGATTAGGAAAAATACTAGGCAAACTTAGGCCTTTAAGCCCTGCTCCGCAGAATTCCGGATAAAAATGTTGTGCCACGTGATGATGATATAACTCGACCGTGACTGAGTAGACATGGTCTCGAAGTTTGGCACTTTTTTGATAATTAAATAAAGTCTACCCATATTTGGGATTTGTATTTTTTAGCCTTAGTCTATGTTCGGTAATGAATGCGTATAACATATCTTTCACAGAAAGTGCATCGTGTATTACATATAAATCGTTATTGGTATATTTTCAATCGTAATATAAATACGTACCTACCTGACAGTCATTCATTTACTTTTTTCACGTAAAAGTAGTATAATTAACCGAATACGTATGCCTCGGATTTGCATATCTCGGATTTGTCTATCTCGGACCGGGCGATCTCAAATAGTGAGTGTCGTACATTCTTATCGCTAGAAAATCAATATGCTTATAATTCACCGAAATAGATTATGCGACACGTCAAAAATAGATCATATATATCTACACATCTCTCCCATTCTCATAGTATACATCACTCGCAAAATATGACGATTATAACACTCTTGAAGAGATGGTTCAAGAATCCAATTACACAAAATTTGAATCATATATTCTAGAGTATATAGTTATTAATCAAATAGGTCTAAATATCCTAAATACGATATAATCGATAAATATGTCTGGTTTTGATATCGCTACTATTATTGATAAAAAAGATAAAACACTTCCTAAACCATATATTAATCATCCTGGTTTTGATATGAAGTATACTGTGTCATATATATCACATTATGGTGGAACTTATGCTAATAAACTCAATCAAATTTTCAATAATAAGAGATTATTTGACACTTTATCTACTATAAAACAGAACAAAACACCTGTTCAATGGGCAATACGAGTAAGAATTCCATTACAAGATTTGTTAAATTCAGGAAAATTTAGTGTATATCATTGATATTGTTTATTTATGTCATTTGATAAAGGTAAATTTGTCAATTTCAATTATTACAGATCAAAGATTCATAAAAGTCATATGGCTATTTGTTTTGGTTACTGGAAACTCATAAAAATCAATAATGTGAATTCTAAAAAATTATTCTATTTTACTAGACAGAGGTATGTTGATTATCTCAAACCTAAAGATCTGATACAGAAATATTGGAATCACGAATGTAATAAACCAAAGACTGATTTTGGAAAAGCAAAAATTATACAAATAGCTTATCGAAATTATAAGAATAGATCTGAGTCATTAGCAATCCAAGCTTGGAATGCAATGAGAAATGATGGTACTTCTGATGATAAAAAATTTCTAGATTTAACTTGACATCAAGTAAAAAATCCTCAAACTCGAGAATAATTTAATCAATAGCATACTAAATAGATTGAATTATATAAAAACAATCTCATAATGTACAGTTACATTATTAATAGATAATATAAAGAATATTATATTCCAGATAATTAGATAGATTCTAAAAAGAGTCAATTGCAAGTTAGATTTCAAAAGCAACTTTTAGAAATAGAAGCATAGTACTTTAGACTTTATTTTGTTATTCCTGAAGCTGGTAACATTTTTTACTTTAGTTTTTATATACAGTTATTTTATCTGACACAAAAAACTCTCTTGATACAAATAGACTTTATTTATTTTTTTAACATCTACTTTAACCTCAATCAGGCTGGATACTGATAGCTATTTCATTAGAAAATAGTAGCGAATAAGAGTTAAAATCATCCACTCCAATTCCAATCATGACTGGATATAGATAGCTTCTCAATTATATAAGAAGTGGTAAGTAGGATGTACTTATATTGTTGTATTAATAAATAACCAAAAAAATAATTATTTGATTATTATGTCTTATTTTATCCAATTTCAAAGCATTATATCTTCTGAAATCTCATTCTAATTAGGCAGAATGTTTATTATCTTTTAATCCCTTGATCTCCTTTTCTAGATCAAGAGGGATATCCCATCAAAGTGAGAAAGACTCAGATTTGGGTTTATTCAGATCTATAACTATAAACTCTTTTTGCCTTAAATAATTGTTAATAATTTTTGAAGCTTTTCTCAGATCTACATCAGTGTAAGGACTTATAATATCTGCAAGTTTTCAAATAGAGCTCCCACCATTAAAGAGAATAATATGAGTAGCATTCTCATGAATATCTATTGGGATTTTGTGAAATTTCTGAGCAACATAAATTAAGAAAATATTTTCATGATGATCTCAAGTGAAAAATGGAATAATTTTTTTCTGTATAGCTGGAGGATCAGAGTAAAGATCTTCAAATATCGCTAATGTACTTCTTTTAACATTAAACTTTTTGGGATCTGGGATTTTATCAGGAGATAATGTAGAAAATATGATATCTTCATAATAGGGCTTTGATTTGTCTTGGGCAAGATCTTTATAAAAATCTTGAACTATTTTATATTTTGGCTTATTTAAATGATATCCAAAAAGAAATACATCATTGCATTTAATATTGCATTTCTCTATCTTAGAATACTTTTTCTTCTTAAATATGTAATAAAATTTGGATATTGTTAGCAAGTTTAAATTCATATTAGTCTTATCTGAATTGCTAGTCCCTGCCATCACAATATGAAAAGGCCATGCTAGTGCATCTTTATCTCCCTGATATTTTTTCAAAGGTTTTACCTCATTCACGGCAAATACACAATATAACATCTTTTTGTTATAAATATATATTATATTTTTTTTATTCTAATGAATAATCTGATTTTGACACACTATTTATATCTATATTTTGTAGATAACCTTTCTCTTGCAATTTGCATTTTATATATGAAAATAAATCAGTACCATACAGTATTTCAATAAGATCTATATCTTACTCTTTGCATATTTCCTACTTTTTTTGGTCACATTTTCTTTGATTATCTAGATCATCTTGATTTTTATGATATAAACTATTGTGATAATAGTATTAAATTCCCTGGAATTCATATGCCAATTTTAATTCTTCATTATATCCATCTAATTACATCCCATTCAAAAATAACAATTTACAAGATGGAAATTTCTTATCTAACAGATCTTTGAAAATATATCTATAGTGATGCTCATTAGTATGATGGAAGCAAAGTGGATACTATTCAAATTTTGTAGCTATTAATGAATATGGATATTCCCACTGATGCTTTCCATTTTCACAAGACCAGAGATATACATCAAAATCATTTATTTGGCCAGTTTTACTAAGACATTTTCTATTATGCTTCTTTGCATACTCTTTAGCCTTAACCACTTTATTAATAATATGAATAAAATTAACAGATCTGAAATAAGTATTTTCTTTCAATATACTCTGGGGTGAATACTGAAGTATGTTAATATTTACATGCATGAGTTCCTCAAGTACAAACCCACGTGTAAGTATAAATTTTCTATCTAAATAATATAATACTAGCTCATTCTTCATTATTACAATTTTTCAGATTTTATGTAAAGAAGAACTCCAAATTTTATCAGTTACACACCTTTGATTTTTCATACCTTCTTCCCATTCTGCATTAGTGAGTAAGTAATAAACGGTATCCTCCTTTTTTAATTTTTCTTCGTCTTTACCAACTGAATATTTATATTTTGTAGATGGTCTAGATTCTACCCTATCCAATCTAATTGCTTTTATAGGTGCTAATCTCCATTTCTTTGAGTCTGATGCTCATATAAGTCATGTTGGATAATTATTTAGATATTCAAGAACTTTTGGTAAATGCTTAACTCATGTCCTTATTAATTTAGGATTTCTAGATATAGTTTTAATAGTGGATTAAACTTTGTACAGCATCTCTGCTAATATCTTATTAAATTGTTCTACAAGAGCTAATCCATGATGACTATAAGCACCAATTACTCAAATTATGATATTATATACTTCTATTAATCAAGTAGTTTCATCCATGAATTCTTTATCATCATCATATTATAGAAGTGTCAGATATGTAAGAGGATTATTTAGATTATCATAAATTTTCTTAAATACTTTAGCAACTTCAAAACTATTCTTCAATATTAGAGGAATGGCACATTTAAAATGTGATGTGATATCTATAACAGTAAATACCTATTTGTATGTCTTTCTATTAACTATATCATTTGTAAGATGTAGCAAATCACATATATGCACATAATTCAGATAATTGATTTTATCATAACTAATTCATGAAGTATTTTTTGATGGTGGGACATACTTTTGTTATTCATTCTGGTTATGTAACCATTCACGAATTTTTTTATATGGAAAGTTATATTCTTTATTTTCAATAGTATTATACAGTTTTTGAGGGTTGGAATGGTAATCAGTAGGTTGGTAAAAAAGCAATTTACAAATTAAGTTTAACTTCTCATCTGGATCAATTCTAATAATAGGCTTGCTCAATTTACTTATTTTTGATATTACTTATTATAATAAAGTCAAGAGATAAGATAATATAATATACCATAAAAAATAGAGACAGAGTCTCATTACTTCGTAATAATCATAACATTTCACTTGTAAAGCAAGAATATTTACGTACCTAGATCCTGACCTCTTAATTAAATAACTCATAGATCAGCTACAGATAAAAAACTTGAGCTAGAACAAATTAATCAAGAACTCCAGGAGATATTACAATTGGAGATAGTCATTAATAAGTCAAATGAGAAATACATAAATGAGCTAGAGCGCAAATATACCTGGTATGAGAATAAAATTCAATTTCTCAATAAAGAACTGGAATGGCTTGAGAATGCTTCAGAGGAAGAAAAAGCAGAGTTGAGATTAGAGATATCATCTCTTAAAAGAAACTTATATCAAGCTAAAAAAGATATTCAAGATAAGATATCCTATATTGATAATATAGAGAAGTAATTATAAGAATCAGAAGAGCGGGTTCAAAATTTAAGGCATAGATTCAAAGTTATTTCTTCGAGAAGAAGCTCTCCAAGTTTATATAATTCAGAAGAAGATATAGATATGGTGAATCTTGACATTTTTATACAAATTGACCGAGACTTGAATTGTATTGAAAATTATATCCGAGGTGCTGGAATACTGTTAAATAATCCTATAAATATTATAAATAGTATTAGAGATTTCTTAAATACCATTTGTCTTAATTATCAATCTGCATATCAGGATATAAATGCTGTTATAGCTTAACAGGATGATAGTAATAATCAGATAGTCCAGTTATAGCAGAATATCAATTTCTATAGATAATGAAATATTATTTTGCAAAATCAAGTTAATCAGCTTACCCAAAATAATTTTCAGAACCAAGTCAATCAGATTATCCAAGAATGAGATAACTTACAGAACTAAGTTAATTAAATTATCCAAAAGTGATATAATTTACGAAATCAAGTTAATCGACTTACTCATGAATATGACAATTATCAGAATGATCTTACTTTGATGACTACAGCTTATAATAATGAACAAGAAGAATGTCATTACTGGTAGTTCTCATATCATGATAAAAATAGACATATTGGTGAATTAATTCAAGAAAAGTTCACTATTCAATTATTATTATAGCGATGCCATACCAATAGTAGGGATTTATAACAAAGATATAATATGTGAGGATATTTGTGGTATAATATTATCTTGGCATTAGAAGAATAATCAAAACTCAAACACATTCTTAAAATTATTTATAAGATATTTATTCATCATTTAGAATAGGAGTAATAACAATGCTGGGCTGATAAAGAATTATTAGAATATAATTGAGATCAGCTCTTTGATAGATATTATAATAAATTCAAGGATCAAAAGGCAAGTCATATCAAGTGAAAAAATAGAGAGCACAATTCCCAGCAATTAATTTTGAATTTAAATTAATAAATATTTGCACTTCAGAATAATTTATCTATAAATAATCAATATAGAAGAATGGCAAAATACGCACCACTCCTATTTTACAGAAAAGCCAGCAAAGATCCTGAAGAATAGATTAGAAATTTTAAATAATATTATGAAGTATCTAGACTTGATTCACTAGCAAACGCTTGAACTAGAGTAAGAATTCATGGACTTTTTGAGACTTGTTTAAGAGAAGATACAAAAGATTTTTATAAAACTCATCTCAAGAATAAAAATTGGAAATTACAACATATTAGCAATAATATGGATCTTGCAAATTTTGGTGCTATCAATGAATTAGCTAATAATAATACATTGTGCAATATCAATGCTAATTAGTTTAGAGGTGAAGCTCTTCAAATAAGAAATACAGTTCCAGCTGACAATAATGTAATTGCTACACCATTGGTACCAGCACATACTGTTTTTGATGAAGATTGGTTGATAGCTAGTGAACAACCAACAGATTTAGCTCCCAATACTCCCAATGCTAATGCGGGAGATAATATTATTGCTTCTGATATTTGTATTGGACAAGTAATATACTGATTCAGAACAAATTATCCAATAATTACTACTGAAAAATTAAAAGTTGTATTTAATAATATTACTTAAGGAACTGATCCTATAGGCCGATTCTATGTACAATTAAAAAGAATAGTTATACTTGCTTATCCAGCACTTCTAGCATTAAATTAAGAAGAAATGATTAGACAACAATTCTTTCAAGATCTTTTCTCTGACAATAAATTAGAAGTAAGACATATTGGTCTTGAAAATCTAATTTCTACTTTATTACCAAAATTAGAATAAATTGAAAGACAGAAAGCTGAATTAATATTAGAGCAGTACGATTCCAATTCTCATCCAATCACTTCTCATTCATAATCTATAGCTAATACAAAAGATCTTTATATAACAAATAATATAAGTATGACCAAAGAAGAAATTAAAAATTTGGTAAAAGGTATTATAGTATCTTCACAATCTCAATCTGTTTCTTCGCAGACAGCTTCTCAATTGCAAAATAGATAGTTGATATGATCCAGTCAAATGGAGTCAGGTAAAATGTATAGAGATTTTAATTTACGCTTGAATGACCAAGAATGACTTTAAATAAATGAAGCAACAGATCATCTTAGTACTCTAGCAGGTTCATCTACTTTACAATCATTAATAGATATAATTACTAAAGGAGTTGTTGATAAATTTTCTTCCTTCTTGCCTAAGAAAAATGGAGAGAATGCATCAAAAAATATCAAAGTTGACTTAGATAAAGAACTGGCTAATCATATAAGTAAGTTATCAATAAATAGGGCTATATCTAGACAAATCAAGAAGGAGATTAAGAGATCATCCCAGCACAGGTGCTCAAACTGCAATAGGACCAGATATAATTCTTGCAAGTGTACTCATAAGAAAAGATCTAAGAATAGATCTAAAAAGAGTGGTAATATCAATAATGTTATTGTGGATTCTGACTTTGATTCAGATACAGACTCTTTTAATAATGATTCTTCAAATAATAACTCCAATCCTAAGAAAATCTCATCTGAATCTAAAGCTGATATCAATGTCAATATCACGTATTTAAAAAAAAGTAAAGAATAGTTCAAAAAATAAGTCACCTTCCAATAAGAACAATTCAAATAAATCATCTTCTAAGAAGTCCAAATCACGTAAAATGAAAAAAGATATATTTACTTCCAATAAATCAATTATTCTTAAACAGAATATTTGTTAAATTTTATTAAAAATGCTTAAAAAGATCTTACTTTCACACTAGTTGGAGAAACTTGAATCTAAAGATAAATATTTATTCATTCCAGATTTCATGAATCACTGGGATCCAATCCTAGTAATATCTGATTCAGAAGATGAAGAGATATTGGATGATCCTATAGAAATTGATTTTGTTCAGAAAAAAGATCTGGCTACAGATATTGTAACTACAAAATGCAAGATTAAATGATTAATAATTCTGGCAGTCACAGTAGATCCTGATGCAAATTTTCTAATTATATCTGAAGATATAGCTAAATGATTAAAGTTGATAATTGATACAAAAGAAAAACATGATCTTAAAGGTATTGTTACTATTCTTACAGAATCTTTTGAAACTATCCAAAATATAGCAGTAGACTTTATTCCAGGTTATACTATATGTTCCAATTTTGCAGTAGTTAAATATTCTAAACCCATGCTAATTTTATCAAATACTTTTCTAGATAAATATGATTATGATTTACTCATGTCAAAATGAGAATTAAAACTCGTATGTAATGGTAAAGTATATTTTATTCCAATAAACATGCACAAAGTCAAGAATAAACTTGAAGTAAATTACACTACTGCATCTCAAAATAATAAGTTATTGATATCTGATCAAATTTCTCAAGAGACAGATAGTGATAAGGATGACAATATAATATTGGAGGAATGGCATGCTCCTGCAGATTTTAGCTTAGATTCTGATAATTTGACTTTAAAAAAAAATACATAAATTGTGAGAGGGCTATCAAAATAATTACCGAGCTTAATATTTGTAATAGATTTTTACTATCAAAATATGAAATTATAAATAAAGAGAAAACTGATTAAGAATTGCTAGAGGAAGATAAAGTAACTATTTAATTTATGATCTGACTCTTCTATTTATTTCTCTCCCTCATTTAATGCTTGCTCAATTTGGGTATCATTAATAGTGAATAAATCAGAAACTCGAATAGATTTGGATTTTGATCACCTCTTTTTTATCTATCTATCTGAAGTTTTAACTGAAATATGTAAGCTCAAAGAGTCATAATTCGAAAAATTATCTAATAACTTGTCTTGCAATAAAGGTATATAGTTATCTTTTAATTAATTATTTATTATAAAGTAATGATCCTTCGGGTCTAGAGATATGGATGTTATTTCAGAAGAAATTGTACTTTGTATCTGAGATAGATAAGAATCTATCATTTGCTATTTTCATTCCTAATTCTTAATATATTCTTTGGCTCGAGAAACAGATATACAGTATTTTTTTATTATTATATTTATGATATCAGGTACTCTATCAAATGATATTTTAATATCTTTAATCATCTCATCTGATAAATATCTTGCATTTGCATTATAGTATTCTTTATGAATATAATCCATATCAGAATATTTTATTATTTATGAACTATTAAAAAAATAAAGAAAAATTTCAAAACATTTTGCTATAACTTGATATATATTGATATATTTTGAAATATTTTGAAATATTTGTGTATACTTCAGAATATTTAAAAATTTTTTAATATATGTAAATATTTATACTAATTATTTATCATATCTACAAATTTCCATATAACATAAATACATGTATGTGATATGTGATACTTTCTAGTTAAAATCAATATTACATTTTATATACCTCTACTATTTATTATCTCACAAATTACTTTTGATGAAAGGTATATTTTATTTAACCAAAATCTTTTAGATATTTTCTAATAATTAGAAATTTTATAATTTATCTTATTTTTATTACACATAATTTAGCCAAAATATATGACCAATGCACAAGATAAAGAATTTTATATTGTAAAAGTTATATCTGAGTTAAATTCTCATAATAAAAAATTACAAGACAGGTATATAAAGCAAGAGTGAAATTTTAATTATGAATGGAGAAGTTGGGAACAGGAAAGAAAAAAATAGAGTCAGAAATTAGGTAGATCTAATACTATGATTCAGAAATTACGTACTCATGATCTCAAACTCATTGATAAAACTAGGTATTTATAGATTGAAAACGCTAATAAAGATATTTCTCTTGCAAAGTCCAAAGCTGAGAATGATATAAAATCTAAGAAAATTAGATCGCTTGAGTCTATGATTAAGATATTGAAAGATAAGTTGTCTTCAGCTCAAAAAGATATGTTTTTGATTCAAAATGACTCATCAAAAAAAGAAATTGAGATCATGTCTCTCAAATTCAAAATAGCAGAATTGGAAAATATAAAGAACAAATTGGAATCAAAGATCAGTGAACTTGAGTATCTGAAATTGGAGGCTATATCAAACCCCGTACTTGATAGAGATGACAAGAGCAAAGCTTTTCCTATAACTCTTCAAGTCATCCTTATGGACCTGTTCCCAAAATAAAAAATATGCTGTATGAAGAACAAAGTTCCATAACCAAGTTTGACTTACAGAGTAAGGATGCTATTGTATCTGATATATATGCAGTTATTGAACCTAGCAAAAATCTAAATAAGTATTTTGTATGCAGAAAAATATGGATCAAGCTGAAAAAATCTATAATGATATCCCAACACAAACTAGCACCTTTAATACTTGCTTCGCTAATGATGAGATTACTGAACTACCAAAAATTAATATAAAGGTCAACCTCAAGGTAAATGATAGAACTAATATTAGTGAAATTAACAAGGATGATATATTAAATATATCAATAAAATCTAATATATCAGAGATTATGTCTCAAAATGTGACTCCACATCTTATATAACTGAATAATAATATGCTCAAATCAAATTCTCAGATGAGGCCTGGTGCTGAGGCTTTGTCTCTTCCAATAGGAGGAATAGAAGTGATTCCTGTTATGACAAGCATGTTGATATCACCACTATTAGTATATATATTACTTACTTTATTAATTATTGCCATTATGTAATTTGTAATATTAAGACGCACATAGGGATTAGAAAAAAAAGTGATCAATTACAGGATATGTAGATCAGGTAATCAAGACTATCTATATGAACTTGGATATTATTTATGTATGAAAAAAATAATCTTATTATATAGCCTCATAGATATTGTGTTATATTTATATTGAGTTGACTATCTTATACCATATATTTAGAAAACTGTCAAGTACTAGTTAATCAGTTTTCATTATATTGGATATAATAGATTGCTCAATAACTATCTTATTTTTTCTTATAGTTTCAAATAGACTAATTTTATCTGGATTTGATACGTATTCTTTATATTGCATATAGTATACTAATTGATGAAAAGAGGTATCATATTTTTTGATAATTAGGATAAGTGCATTTAGGTATTTTATAAAATCAGAGCATATAGATTCTCTTACCTCAATACTTACTAAGAGATTATTATTTTTAGTATATACTTTAGCATACTTTATGAATCTCTCCCATAATCTTGAAACAGGGTCACTTATCTTAAAGTTTTCAAAGCTTAATCAATCTTCATGATATATTTCATATGTATTACCCATTTTCTAATATAATATATCTTGCGCTTTCTTATAAGTATGTTTGTAAATATATCTATGATTAGATATCTTTTTAGAATTGATTCTGTTTTTCACATTTATCTTCTTAATATATGACTCAAGCCACTTCTTGGCCTTATTTTGAGCATAGATATCAATCTGTTTATACTTCTCATCCAAGTTAGAAATTTGCATAATCTTGTCGGTAAATGGTGGTTCATATCTTTTATTATACATTATGAATCAGATACAAAGTGCAGTAATAGTATTTTTAAAGTAATGAGATAGATCCAATTCCTTATTTGATTCTTTTGCAACATCTATAAATTTCATTTGATCACTCTTTTTCAGTGTAAGCTTTTTACCAGATAAACCAAAGAGTGAATCTGGATGGATCATTACATAACTAAAGCATTCTCCTGGATCTGGAATCTTATTTTTATATTCTTTTCTCATCTGTTTTATAAAATATTAAACACATATATTATTTTTATCAGGTTTCCACACAGCTGTCTCTATAAACTGCTTGAAATCTCATTGTTTAGGATTGGATATGGCCTCTTTAAGAACATCTTCAACAATCTGATAGAGTGAACATATATTATTGATATCCATAACTCTCCACATGATTCAATCTCCTATAGTTCTAAAAAATTGGAACTTATCTTATTTTATAGTATTGTTACCATTTTAAGATTATGCGTATATAATTATTTTAAAATGGTAATAGTAACTGTGTTCACGACAATTATTTACTTTTATATCTGTAGAGGCTATTTGACTATTTTATTCTTTCAAAAAGGCAATATGTATAAGATTTATTACTGATGAATTACAATTATCTTCTTAATAAGATAATTTATACGTGTTTTACTTCTTAATAAAAATATAATTATCTTCTCAATAAGATAATATACGTGAATTTACTTCTAACTAAATGCTCTCTCAATAGAGC
>CAJVPS010001488.1:0-15373 GCA_910591765.1 Ambispora leptoticha | reverse complement strand
TTATTATAGTATTACTAGCTAATACTATCTAATATACAAGATATAATTAAAGTATTATAATATAAATAATTATGAGTAGATTATGTCAAAGTACGTTGAAAGATGTCAAAGAATATTGAAGAATATCAGAGTATGTGAAAGAATATTAAAAAATATGAAAAGATATGAGAAGATGTTGAAAGACATGAAAAGATATAAAAAAACGTGAGAAAATGTCAAAGGATATCAAAGGATATGAAAAGATGTTTGAGATTATCATTCAAATATAACTGTTTCTCCAAAATTAAAAATAATCTTCCACTATACTATTCTACTATATACATAAATATTGTAATATAAAATAATAATAAAAATACAGATCCCAAATATTAAATAAAATATAGTGTCAAAAATAGAAACATAATAATAAATATAGTAATAAATGATATAGAAAATAAGGATAATTATAAAATAAATAAAATTATAATAGAATGTAATATTTCATAACTAGGGAAAAATTAAGAAATTAAGGAATTTTATGTCATTATAGTAACAATAATATAAATATCAAACAAATAAATATACTAAGAATTACTATCTTAAATTATAGAGATCTTAATACATATGGAAAAGCTAAAGTTTTTTATTTACTTATTCACTTTCATCACATTAATATTATTATTCTTATTAAAATCAAACTTCAATTATACATAGCAAAATATTATTTTAAAAATCTATCAAACTATATCTATATTTAAGTATATAATAATAATTATCTATTTGATATAGAAATTAATATTCTTCTTTATAATAACTGGCACATATATTTATAAAAAATAACTAAGCTAGAAGAATGATTAATCATATTAAACTTGTCTTTAAATAATCAGTAAATCTTAATATAATCAGATACTATTTGTCTGTAATAAACTATAAACAGAAAAAAAAATCAAATATAAACTTATATAATATATTAATAATATAATATTATATAAAAAATATATTATTATTGGAGAAGACTTTAATAAATACTACTTTTAATTATTTAAACAGGGTCTAACTAATCTACTACTATTTAAAGAAATAAATAATAACTTTTATCTTAAATATTCTGAACTACTCAATCATATATGATACAATAATAAATACATTATCAGCTTGATACTATCTAACTCTTATTACTTATCACTAATCATTTAAAATATATATTAATAATAGAATAATAATAGATTAAAACAGATTACTTACTCATAATTAATAATTTACATACTATTACACTATTTTATAGAATATTATAATATATAATTAATTGATATAAACAGAAAAAATATATATAAAGTAAAAATATTTCAGATCAGACACAACTAGAATATCAAGCTCTAACTATAAAAATCTTTCAAAAAATAGAATTTGATATAATATTAATTAATTCCTAATAAACTCAAATAAAAAAGTTTATTATACAATCAGCTGACAAAATATTAAAAAAGATCAATATAGCTAATGACAAATATATATCAAAAATAATATATATTATTCAAAAACAAATCTTTATACTTAATATAATAATTTATTTTTACTCTTATATTAAAAATAAACAAGACAAATTATTAACTCTAGTATTACTTATTAACAAATATAATAACTTAAAATTAACTACTCCATCTCTATTACTAAATATTTACAAAATAGAATGACTTCACAAAGTTAAATAATTATAAAAATTATTAGCAATCAAAAAGTTATTAGAATTAAAAAGATATAAAGCAAAAATTATCACAGTTAATATCAAGAAAAATCAATAGTCACTCTATCAAAATCCTGATATAATACTTTATAACTTACTAAAAAGAAACTATCAGTAAATCTTTATTATTAAAGTTCACCAAAACAATTAATTCACAGATTATTCTATAAAAGTTAAAGAACTTATTAAATAATATTTCTATTAATAAATATGTCATAGAAATACTAACTCTTACTCAATAATTAATAGCATGAATAATACTAATTTCAAGATCATATATCTGACTTAACATTCTCTACTATCTGTAATCTAATATCTTCTAATAAATTCTTTTAGACTCTTATAATAGTTCTCTTCTATAGAGCTTCAGAATCAAATGATATATATAATATTTTATTTAAAATATATAATATTATAATCTATAATACTTTTATTAACTTGTTTAATAATTATATTCAAAAGACTAACATGCTAATAGAGTAAAAAAATATCACTATTACTCTTATTTCTAAATTATATAATTAGAAAAAAAATTTAAATTTTATATGACTAATTAGACTTATCAACAATATTAAAAAACTCTTTACATATATTTTAACAAGTCATATCTTAATAATTTATAAAAATCTCAATATCTTACAAGACTTTAACTTATCAGTTCTTTCTAATATTAATATTACTATCTCTATTTATATACTTAATTACTTACTTAAAGATGCATAATTTCACAAAAAAGAAATCTGATATATTTTTCAAGATATGAAATAAGCTTATAATTCTGTTAGCTAGATAATATTATTCAAAGTACTTACATAAATAAAAATATATTTACAATATATAGATCTCTTAAATAATATTCATAATTCTCAGTTTAATTAAGTAATTACTATATATAATAATACTGAGTAATATCTAGTACTTGATAGTTTAGATCAAGATGAAGTTAATACTTTTATCCTTTGACACATATTTTATAATCTATTATTTTGCTATATTAACATATATTATCAATAAGATAAATATATAATCTTTATATTCTAGATATTATCTATACATTCTTATAATATATCTATAATTTTTTAAACTATTAATTATAAAACATATATAAATAACATAATCTGGCTTGTTCACTTATCAAATAGTATATAAAATATTCTTAATTTAGTTACTTAATTCTATAAAATATATGACATCAATATTAATACTTCAAAACAGAAGTATTTCATATTAATATAAATCCAAACTCTTAAATAATAATCTTATTTCTTAATAATGAATATATATTCTTAAAAATTTTATAATCTTCAGAAAGTATAAAGTATTTAGATTTTTGAATTAGTAGAGATAAAAAATTCTAAAAATAATAATAAGTTATCAAGTAAAACACATAATATATATTACACATACTAGTATAAAAAAAACTAAATTATCAGCAAATTATATATATTATTAATAGTATACTTTTTCTTGTTATTAAATATAAATTATAACTTATCATTCATTCTAAAACTTTCTACTTATTAATAATATATCACTATAAAAAACTATTTAAAGTCAAAGCTAGTATAGTTTAAAATATATCTGATACTTTTTTATATTATAAAAACTATTTTAATTTAACAAACTTATAGAAATTATAATTATATTATAAGATTAATAAACTTATTTACTGTACTAATAATATAGACTTACTAGATCAAATTATTTAAATCTGGTTATGAAATCTACAAGAATAAAGATGGTTCTCATATTCAGTTCTATTAACTCTAATACTTAAATATTCTTCTTCTGACAAAAATCTCATTATAAGTATTCTTTCTTTAATAATAAAAATATATATTAGTTTTATTACTTCTAACATTATACAATAACTCTTATCACAATCTTTCTATAAAGATAATTCTTTTTATAATATCATCAAATTCTGATTATTATATATTAAAGACTATATAATCTTAAAAAAAGATAAAGTAATATCTTAAATAACTTATTAAATATAATAATATATATCTTATTATATAGAAATAATATAAAAAATAATTTAGACAAAAAGTATATAGAGCAAAATCCAAATGATTTATTATACTTGAATAAATAATTCTATAAGACTTAAATACTTGATATATTTCTAATTAATATAAGTCAGTATTATCATTACTTTCTAATTTTCAAATTTTAGTTATATTATATTATACTAACTTAAATCAATCTGCTATCTCATGATAATAAGTAACTATTATACTTAATAACTCTTTAAATCTATTTATAATCTATTTAAATAAATTAATATAAAACTTACTTATTATATAAGTAAAAGTAGATGTAGTATAAATAACATGACCAATATCAATATTTGTCTCCTTCTTAATATCAAAGATACTTTTTATCTTTAAAGCAAAAATATTCACAATATATATAATATCTGAATATATATTATCTAAAAGTTATATTAATATAATCAATTTACTATATAAAAATATAAAAAAAATATCACTAATCAATATATCTTTTCATAATAAAAGCTCTATCAATAATTATATTGGTATTTATGAAAGATTCTAGTCCACAATATCAAAATAAAAAATATATACTTCAAGCTAAACAAAATAAAAGATTACTTTGATAATTCTGATAATAACATGATTAACAAGATGAATATATCTAGCTATTAATCTCAATCAAATTCTAATATTTATCTATAATAAAATTTCTTCTAATCTTTTGCAAGAATCTTTTGATTGATACTAATCTCTGGTACTGTCACAGGTGGGTTGAAGTTTCATAGATTTAGGAAAATTTGTGCACTATAATTATGGGTGAGAGAGAGTGATTAGACTAATATTACTAGTTGATCTAAATTCTGTACTAATATCTTCAGATATCGTTTATTATGGTCGCTTCAAAGGTAATTATGAGATAGAATAAAGAAGAATTTGTATATTAATTATTAACTAATCTATTCTTTTTATTCTTGTACTTTTTCTAGCTAAAAGTCTTAAACTTGGATTAATCAAATTATTCAATCAATGATGTATTTTGCCTTTTCTGGATTAAAGGACCTAACCAATTCATTATCTTTTCAGGTGGAAAGAACCTAATCAACACGTTGTCTTTTCTGGTGGAAAGAACCTAACTAACACATCATCTTTTCTGATGGAAAGAACCTAACTAACACATTAGAATTACGATTCTAATAAAATGATTTTTATAAGTATTTTTCTTGGAGAAAAGGTAATGTACACAATTTTATTTTTTATTTTTTTTTCTTCTCTCCCTTTCTTTAAGACTCGAGAAACATTCATTTTATACATTATCTTTTGCTATATTAGTAGTGACATTATTCTAACTCTATATAATTTCTTTATTATATTAATAGGCTGAGCAATAGTAAAAGATAGCTAAAAGAAAAAGTGGTATGGTCTATTATATTGAAGAATGTGAACGATTATGCTGAAATATGCTAAAGATCATGAACAATTATGCTGAATGATTATGTTAAAATATGCTAAAGAACGTGAACAATTGTGCTGAACAATTATGCTGAAATATGCTAGAAGATTGTCACAATATATAATATTAATAGATAATGTATTATTATCTACCGTATTAATAACATGTACCAGTAAATAAAAAAAAATAAAAAAAATAGGGGTTACTAATATGATGCTGGATAATACTGAATAATAGAAGATCGGAAAGTATGTGATGTTGCAGTTAGGATGATTTCCTCCATGATTTCTAGAATTGCTGATTTTAATGAAATAATTGTAATATTTGCCCCTTCTATAAGATTGAGCTCCATCAAAATTATTATAACTACTGACTAAGTTTCTTTATTTGCTCTAGTCAGAGCCAGGATATACTGTTAGGCATTAAGGACAGTTGCTCACCAATTTTATCTGGACCATCATGTCGAAATAGTTGGAAAGTACACTTTCCAATTTGCCAATGATAATTAATTGCAATAATGTTATTCCGCTACTTAATTCCCCTTTTAAGAATGTATAGTCATCATTTATACCGTAGTGGCATATTGTGGATTAGTTTGCCAAGATGGTAGTATTGTCATAGCTAAAGAGTATTTGTTTCTTCAGGTCGAGTGAGAGTTATAATGGTCAGTTTGATCTTTTTCTCCCATGCAAGTGTGGTGGACTTGAAATATTTTTGAATCTCAGATATCATTGATTCAGAGTTGCTAGTACTAGTTTTGGTCACTTCATCATAGATTGTTGCTTCTGATCTCAATTTGGTCAGAGTTGCATTATCTATTAATAGGTCAAGATTGATAACTTATATCTGTTCTTTTTTGATGAGGAGTAGTTGATTCTTTGTGAATTTTATGGTGTCATCAAAACTGTGTTTTTGTAGTAGCTGAGTGAGTTGCAATGTAGAAGCCATGACTTCTTTATTTAGCCAGATATTATTGCTTATTATTTTGTTTTTCCTTTAGAGTAGTAGAAAGATAAAGGGCAGGGGCGTTTAAATAATATTCATTCTATGTGATCATTAATCAATATTACGATACTGATCATTCCATAATTAAGATATTGACATATGTTCCAGAGAATTCTGTTTTTCATAATATTGTTTGAGCTATGTGTCATTAAAGAGTTTCTTGATTACTTGGCCATGTTGATTCCATAGCTTATAGACATTATTACCATACATCTCATGAACATAGTACCACTCATTACTCTATTGGACTTTGAACTTGTCTTCTTTTAGCATGTGTTATACCATATTGTAGATTAATACTTTTTTACTAATGTTGAATACCGGTATCTGTTGAATTTTTTGATTGTACTATTCTTTTGTTTTTCATTGGGCTTCATGTACATTACTCCATGCGATTTGAATTTGATCAGGAAAGTGGTGTATAATAGTAAAGATTCAGTTTTTCATAATTTCTTCTATATTTTCAGTACTTATTGTGAGAGTTTCATATTGAAGTTCGATAGGTAGTCTTGCTTCATGCCTATATGTCAAGAAAAATGGCTTGTGTCTTGTACTAATGTTTCTCAATATTCTATAGGTGAACAGAGTGGCAGGGATATACATATCTCATTCAGTATCCAATTTGATGTAATATTTCTGCAACGTTGAACAAAAGGTTTGATTATAACATTTAATAATACTATTCATTTGCAGATGATATAGAGAGAAGAACTTGTACTATATGTTGAACCATTTGGTAAGTGATTTTATGATAGAGATGATGAATTTGGATCTATTATCTGACTGGATTTCTTTGGGATAATCATATTAGTAAATTATGTCTTTGAAAATGAATGTCGCAATATTACTGGCTTTCTTGTCAGGTATTGCTCGAGCTTCTGGCCATTTTGTAAGATAGTCAATGACCACAATGATATACTGATTTCCATTTGCTATTGACTTACATGGCCCAATCAGATCAATTACGATTCAGTTGAATGGCATCCTGATTTTAATAGGTAAAAGAGGTTGTTTGATTTTTCATCTACCAGTTTGTTAACAGATCTGATATAACTTTACGAAGTTACAGATATCACTTCTCATACCAATCTACTAGTAACAAGTAGTAATATATTGATAAGTTTCTTTATATGCAAAGTATTCCAAGAGTAAGTTTTCATGCATGTAAGTCATAATAGCTTCCATTTCCATATTCTTCAAGACTCATAGAGAGCTGCTTGATTTTTTTCTTCTATTGATTTTATATAATAATCCTTCTTGTATTATATAATATTTTGCTTGATTTTTGATTTGCTATTATTATTTCTCTGCACATCCTATGGAATAACTTCCGTTTTCCAGGTAATGTAATAAGTTATTATAAGTATTTATCTTCATTATTTGTTTTTGTGAATAATTCAGTTGATTTGATTTATTTTTATTATTTAAATTTTGTTTCCTTGTCACTATTTAATCGTTTTGTTCAACTGCTCAGATTTATTCTCATTCCACTACTAATTTTGGTTAATGTGAGAGAGCGCATCAGCATTTTGGTTGAGTTTTCCAGGATAGTAAGAAACAGTAAATATATATTCCAATATCATCATTATCCAATGGGATACTCGTGGACCAGGATTAATCTGCTTGATGAATAGCCAATAGAGCGTATTGTGATTGGTGACGATTTCAAAAAGAGTTCCAAGAAGATAATGTTGGAATTGTCTTACTCCCCAGATGATGGCTAATACTTCCTTTTCCATTACACTGTAGCATTTTTCTCCTGCCTTAAGTGAAATACTAGCGTAGGCAATTATGCATTCTCGATTCTGGTCGTCCTTCTGCGATAATATTATATCTAAGCCTGTATCTGAAGTATCTGTATATAAGTAAACTTCTGAGAGAAATCTGGATATATTAAGATTGGTGCTGAGATCAGTTGTCTTTTGAGTTCTTTGAATACTCTTTCTTATTCTCTTTTCCAGTTAAAATTAATATTATTCTTTAATAGATGAAATAACAGCATGGCAATCTATGAAAAGCTCTTAACAAATTTTTGATAGTAACCTACTAATCCAAGAAATAAATGAAGAGAGTGAACTATACGTGGTTGTGGAAATTCTTAGATCTTCCTAACAGTAGATAGATCAGTCATAATGCCTTGATTGGTTACTACATAGCTCAAGAATGGTAGATCTTTCCTTATAAGGTTATATTTTTCTGCATTTAATTTTAGTTCTGCTTCCCTAATTCACTGAAAAACTTTTTGTAGATACTGTAGATATTCTTCGAAATTCTTGAAGTAAATGTTGATATCATCGATATAGATCATTATGAAGTTCTAATTATAATCTCCCAACATTGCATCCATCACCCATTGGAAAGTAGCAGGAGTGTTATAGAGGCCAAATGGTATCATATTAAACTCATAAAGATCTTCTCATGAAATAAATATGGTCTTTGTTATACTTGAGGCTTCTATTCCAATTTGCCAATATCCACTGGTAAGGTCAAGTGAGGAGAACCATTTTGTATTTTCCAAGTTTTCTAGCATTTTATCGATCTATGGTAAGAGATACATATCCTTCTTTGTCACAGTATTAATTCTCTGATAGTCTACACAAAAATGTTTTTTTCTATTCTTCTTACTAATCACTACTATAGGAGAAGCCCATGGACTACTTGACCATTGAATAATCCCTGCTTTCAATATTTGCTGTACCTCATCATAGATAAATTCCTGCTCTGGTAAAGTTGTCCTATATGCCCTTTGTCAAATAGGGCGTGTATTGGCCATATCAATTATATGTTGGACTAAATTAATCCTTCCCAATTTGGTTATATTGGTAACAAACAGATCCTTATACATATCTAATAAATTCTGGAACTACTTCATTTGCTATCAGTCCAATTTCCTTTGTTCAATTACTTTATTACGATCTTCTGTCTTCAGGAGATACACCTCCAGTTCAACTTGTCCCATAGATCTGAAGCTAGTAGTCTCTTTACTAGATTCGCCTAATTTTTGTTATATTGAAACTACTTGAATGCCATCAATATCTGTCAATTTTAGAAACACTGCTTGGGCTATCCGTTCATTAGGCTGAATTTGATATGGAGAAGTTGAATTGTTGTAGATAAGTACATCTATATTCCTGGTATATCCAGCATTGATTGTTCCTCCTTTTACTTCTATATCTTTTTTTACTAAGAACAATCATAACATTAATTGGCAAACAGTTCCTACAGGAACTTTAAACGTGATAAAGAGGTCAATCAGAATAGTTTAGCTTGGTTTAATAGTGATAGTTTCTATTCCAGAGTAGTGAAGATCAAATCCCACATCAGTTTCGTGAGCACATTCTGGAATCCTTCCTTTATCATCATTAGTATAAACTTTAATTAGGTAATTGGCTTCTTTTGATATAGTACATTGATTATTTTCTCTTTTAATATGTTCTTCATCATTTCTGTGAGAGTTTATTTTTTATATACAATAGTCATTATTTATTGTCTTGTAGTTATTATTTCTTACCTTGTTATTTGTTTTATTAGAACATCCCTGTTTTGAATCAACTTCTTCTCTCATTTTGGCTTCCATTTGAATTTCAGTCTCCTCATTCTTTAACTCGATTTTGGCCTTTCCTTTATTAGTATTCTGGTTTGCTTCAAGAATTGGTATGGACTGCGCACTACAATCATCATATTTCTCAGAGTCACAAGGAATTAGACATTCAGCACAGAGATGAATATTGATAAATTCTAGTTGAGCTAATTGTGATCGTTATTCTGGAGTCAGTTGTTGATATATTGACATAAAGATTTCAGCTGCTGAAGCTTCTTCAGATTCTTCGTAACTAATATATCCTAGTTCATCTTTAAAGTCATCTTCATTAACATAGTGAGACAGAATGATCTTTCTAATTTTATTATATTTCTGGTACACCAAAGTAAGTATTCCTCCTTTGCATAACTTCCAAATCATTTCATTATTTTTCCTCCAGCCTCCATGATTGAACATATAAACATATTATTCATAATAGGAGCAAAAATATTTAGTTGAGTAATAGCTTCTAACACTATACAATTCAGATACAGGGGTACGAGTACCATACTGAGAGCATATAGGTAAGTTTAGTTTTCCTATATTTATGCAGTCTTCACAGTATTTGTTCTTGGATCCATCTTGCTCAATTATTATCATCATCCTTAAATTATCTACATAGTATTGATATTCATGATAGCATTTTACTTGTTCATCTAGCTAAAGACAGATGAGAGCTGATTCTTTGGTCAGAAACTTGATTTTAATGATTAGAATTTTATCAGAGAGTCGCTAGTTTTCTATTTCGATCTACTAATCCTTACAAGAGCTCTTGTTTAGAAGAATAGAAAGGTTGTCAGGAACTTAAAGCTTTATATTGATCTATACAATCAATTCCTGGTAGCATATTGGGCATTTGTGAATTGAGTTCAAAAGTATACATTGACACCAACATTTAGCTGGCCCTTCCAGTCAAACTTCTATTTTGAGTTGTGATATTTGATTTGATCAAATTTTCTTCCCAAATGGCCGTATTCCTCCCAATTAATTGTCTTATTATTAATATGAATTCCTTCCTTATAGATACAGATATCATTAATCTTTGGTATTCTCCTGGCAATATATCAGGATATTCTTCCAAAGTCAACTTTATTCATCATTCAGATAACTATTTGTATCTGCATCCAAGAGTTTTTGGCAGTCCAACAAAGAAAGTTCTGATCCTCTAGTTATTATTCTTCGAATTCTTCATCACTATTAGTTGATTCATTATCAGAGAGTTCAGAGTCATCTGTATCAGATTCGAGATTTATAAGATTTTTTTGACCATGGATATACTGGATATTAATCTTTTCTTTTTGCCCATTCTATTCTAGCATTATAGCACCCTTTTTGACATCAATGTTGGTATTTACTTTGTTTAGTAAGTCCATACCGATTACTACACTGTAGATTTTGGCTTCCGTGATATTAATCTCTACCGGAATTATGATTCTGTTAATTATGATTGGAAACTCATCGATTATTCCTAATGGCTGCTTGGTATAGCCATTTATATCTGTCATTATTATGTTTAATTTCCTTTATATTTTTATGTTTTGTTTTTTTAGAAATTCATAGCTAACCACACATCCTGAGGCTCCAGTATCAATGATAAGATCAATAAGTGTATTCCTGACTTTGGCTTCATATCAAGCTGAGATAGTTTTGATTCTTGTCTGGCTGGTCATCCTAGTCATCTTTCATGTCATCTTCTTTTTGATAGGTTATCTCATTCCTTTGGACATCTTGATGTATTATTCCGGTGAAGTTTTAATTAATTATGCAATGGTAATATTGGCCTTTGCGGCAGCGAGATCATCTAAGATATCATAAGGAATAGCCTGGAAGGCAAGTACTGGTAATTCTGCTTTGGCCTTTCTCTTTTTCTTTTTATCTTCTGGCTTATTCTCAACTTGCTTGGGTGCTATAGGTGTTTCCTCAGCTTGCTCAATCCCTTCACTTACATCATCTTCCGGGAGTTCTATCTTAGTTTGTTTATATTTTCCAATCAAGTATTCATGTGTTGCCAAGAGTATTGAGTTCAATATACCGTGAGTATTATTTTCAGTATTGGTGGATGCCTGGATAATATTAGCAAGTGTCTGGATCTGTGAAAGAAGGGCATCAGTATTAATTAGTCAGGCATTATTTGCTTTGGATACTTGTATTGTGATAATATTATTTTATCCAAAAGGGTTATTACTATTAGTCGCCAAGTTTGTATTGTAGGTCAATTGTTGACTCTGTCAATTATTTGGGGGAATATCATTTGTATTATGAGTATTCTGGCAAAATCGTTGTATATATCCAGTCTGGCCATATCAATAACAGGTCAGTGGATTTCTGGTACTTTGTTGATTCCTGTTTCTGTCGTATGTTCTGGATTAATAAGTTATTTTCTTGGTGATTTCAACTTGTTCCAATCTATCAATTAAGCTTTGAAGAGTTTGATTCAATACATTGATATCAATAGACAGTATAGCTTGAAGTTGGTGATAAGTTTGTATTATTTCTTCAGTACTGGCTTCTTCGATAGTCTTGGCTATCTTGATAATATTATCCTATGTACTATCTGAGTTAATATTAACTCACTTTCTGATTTCAGGTTTAAGTCCCCTTTATATGTTTGCATATGGCAGTCCACTAGATAATGTTTATCAGGATTGACTTTTTTGAGTAACTGGATGAAATGGTTAATATATTCTTCTATAGTTCCTTCTTGTTTTAATGTTTCAAGTTCATCCTGCTATTGTTCTACTTTTTGATTTGTCTGAAACTTTAGGATAAATTGATGTTTGAAGTCATGTTCATCATGCTGTTGATTTGTCTAAATATTTAGTCAAAAGTTGGTGTCAGCGTATCTCTGGTCAAATCAAGTGGCAGTGGTTTCTTCAAGATAACCTCGTATAATTTGGATTTTTCTTTTATTTGTAATTCCATTAGCACGAGTAGCAATTTTGAAATTCCTAATCTACTTGACCGGATCTTGGTTTTCACCTTGAAATTTTCTAATCAGTATCAAGTTTTTTTCCAGTCATTGGACTAATCTAGCATTCATGGCTTCAGTAAGATTGGCAAGAACTTGAATCAAGTTATCCATATTATTTACTATTTCATTTATTTTGGGTTCTTTGTTTATTTTGTTAACTTTAAGTTCTTCTTTGATTAGTAAGATGATTCATTTATAATTATTATCATGATTTTCCAATTCCAATTTAATTTTTAAATGGTAGTCTGTTAGGAAGAATATTAGTTTGATGTGGTTGTGTCCATGGAGAGGGCACCACAAATATCACAGGTGGATTGAAGTTTCATGGATTTAGAAAAATTTGTGCACTGTGACTATGGGTAGGAGAGGGCAATTAGACTAATATTACTAATTAATCTAAATTCTGTGCTGATATCTTCGGATATCATTTATTATAGTCACTTCAAAGGTAATTATGAGATAGGGTAAAGAAGAATTTGTATATTAATTATTAACTAATCTATTCTTTTTATTCCTGTACTTTTTCTAGCTAAAAGCCTTAAACTTGGATCAATTAAATCATTCAATCAATGATGTATTTCGCCTTTTCTGGATTAAAGGATCTAACTAATTCATTATCTTTTCAGGTGGAAAGAACCTAACCAACATGTTATCTTTTCTGGTGGAAAGAACCTAACTAACACATCATCTTTTCTAGTGGAAAGAACCTAACCAATACATTAGAATTATGATTCTAATAAAATAATTTTTACAAGTATTTTTCTTGGAGAAAAGGTAATGTACACAATTTTATTTTTTATTTTTTTTTCTTCTCTCTCTTTCTTTAAGACCTGAGAAATATTTATTTTATACATTATCTTTTGCTATATTAGTAGTGACACTATTCTAACTTTATATAATTTCTTTATTACATTAATAGGCCGAGCAATAGTAAAAGATAGCTAAAAGAAGAAGTAGTGTGGTCTATTATATTGAAGAACATGAATGATTATACTGAAATATGCTAAAGATTGTGAACAATTATGCTGAATGATTATGCTAAAATATGCTAAAGAATATGAACAATTGTACTGAATGATTATGCTGAAATATGCTGGAAGATCGTTGCAATATATAATATCAACAGATAATATATTATGATCTACCGTATCAATAACATATGCCAGTAAATAAAAAAAAATAAAAAAAATAGAGGTTACTAATATGATGCTGGATAATGCTGAATAATAGGAGGTTGGAAAGTATGTGATGTTGCAATTAGGACGATTCTCTCCATGATTTCTGGAATTGCTAATTTTAATAAAATAATTGTAACAGTACTTTATCAAATACTTTTATAGTAACTAAAATACTCTTACATGATAATAATTCATATATATCAAAAACTTTCTGTCATCTTCTCTTACTTCTCTAATTATCTGAAAAGTTTTTTATTACTATTAGAAATATATAAACAAGAATAATCTTACTTATATTTCTAATCAAATCTTTATAATAAAAATTATTACATACTCCTACTTATTTTTAATTTACTTGTGCAATATAAATTAATACTTTATAATAGTAATTTATATTTCTAATGCCAATCTCATTCTGAAACTATTAGTCATATCTGAGAATACTTTTACTTAACAGATTTTTTATATATTCTTTTATCATCTATCTCATATAAGTTGATCTTTTTTATATACTCTCACTTATTCTCATTATTATATACTAACTTTTTTACTCTTATAACCATCTGTAGATAATTTATCAACTCATAACTATCCAGTCTATCTACTGATATTCTGTTATTTTCCTTACCAATCTCTATTATTTATCTTCTTGATGGCCTAGTATCATGAATATTCATCTTCTTTCTTTACTTCTTTTTATCTCAAATCAAAACTTTCTAAATTTTAATTCTTTTCATATATTAGTTTATTTTATAATTTTGAAAAATTATATAACTCTTCCACTATCAAGTATAACTAATTTTTAAACATCTATTATAAATAACAGTCAGAATAAAATATCTATCTACTATCAATATTAACTTCAAGAACAAATCTTCAGATTATATATTCTCTATTTTTTATAATATAATTCTCAAAACACATACAAATTCAGATCTTTACAAATATCAATTTCCACTTTCTTTATATATTAATAATATCTATCTCATAATAGGATATATTAAAATAATATATACTAAATTTATTAAGCAAAAGTTATAGCTAGTAACTTCTCATAATATTCTAATTAACTTCACAGTGCCAGTTTAATTCTAGATTGGCCTATTGGTGACTAATTATATTGATATCCTCTTAAAAAGAAAGACTTTCTGATAACTTATTTTGTAAAATAGAAAACTATTCCTAGAATAGCTATAATTTTATAATTTAGTATAGTTTCTTATATCTTGGATAGGATTATACTATAACATATTAAAATAATAATAATAATAATAATAATAATAGTAATAGTAATAATAATAATAAGATTAATATATTATAAAATTAATTTAAAAAAAATAAATATTTAAAAATTAAGTTGAATAGTATTATTGTAAGATTATTTTATTAATGATTATAAACAAGATAAAATATAATATGAATAGTTTTAATTTTATAACTTATAATTATTTTTATTATTTAAA
>CAJVPS010001487.1:0-15375 GCA_910591765.1 Ambispora leptoticha | reverse complement strand
GATATTGTATATGAAACGTTATTAAATCGTGAAATTTATCGTCCGGGTGATGCAATACTTTTGAGCGCCACTGTATAATACTAAAATTCAAGAATAATTGTTGCAGCTGAAGCTGAAATTCATGTGATCTTTAATTACATATAGCTCTAACCTGACCTTAAAACGTGTGCAGAGTTTTTGAAATATTTTTGACGTAGTTGTTTAATAAGATTGATTAGTGTTATTGTCGAGTATAAAATTATTTATTACATAAATTTCAACATCGGTCGTCAAAATTAATTATAATTTTTTATAAAATTTATAAAACTGATATTTTGATTTTTATAAAAAAAATTTTTAAAGAATTTTTCACATAATCACGCTAAAACTACGTGATTTCAAAAACTAAAATAGCATTAAAAATTATCAAGTTTCGAAACTCTATTAAAGTACATGTAAATAGAGGTCAATAACGGAATTTTCGATTCGTGCGTGATTGTACATGTACATCGTCATTCCTGTGTTTGCTGTTATGGCATCAAAGCTTCGTGACACCGTTTTGATTGTACCACATACACGGGCTGAACTTGAAAAATAAAGTTTTATAGGAGAAATAATTACTGTTATCGTTATCTCAGTAGATGTATGTAAATGAAAAACGAGAATACAGTTACATGTAATACGTAACCTGAACAGAGAATGCATAATCAATAAATAACGAATATGTATTGTCCTCATTAAGTGTAATCTATATTTAACTCATGCCATGTACAGTACATACTTAGTCAGCCATCCATAGCTTTAAACATTCGGCCTCTAATTTTTTCAAAAACAAGATTTAGAGTAAAAAATAATAATTCAACGATAAAATCTTACATACCGATGCTCCTCTGAGCACGCGCCCCAATTCCCCATTTTTCGATTCTTCAAAGATGTAAAACTGTTATTGTTATGAGAAAATTTTTTAACTCTTACAACTTACACACAATAAACAGAATGAGTGCGTTCCATTCAGCAAATGGGCCAGTTTGGGATCACTTTTGAGAGAAAAATTCACGTACGTTTATCATATGATTATTATACATAAACATGCATAAATTGTTGTTCTAGAAAACTCTTGTTTCGTGACTTTTTATTCGATAGATGTATGTATATATGCATGCAATGCACGTATCTTTCTAGATTACTCGTGTATCATAATATATGTAATAAAAATTCTATATTAAGGTATTTAAAGAACAAATTTTTAACTAATTTCGATTCTTACAGAAAATTCTCAATGGACCAAATATGTTATCGATATACATGTACATGTACGACACTCATCACGCGTACTTTCCAAATACATGTAGAGTGAAAACTAAAAGACTTGTAAGTTGAAGAAATTTTTTTACATGAATACCTATCGTAAAAAAAGGCAAAAGGGACATGTATATGAATTATATTCATCATCATTACGTGACGCATAACCTATCAATCTTTCACGACTTCATGTACATACACGTTAATTGTTCAATGATCATAAATTTTCCCCCCTCGTGTGTCACTCTTCCTATATAAACTGAACACAGCCCATATTGCCTATTTAAACTCTGCCATAGCGTAGTGTTACTCCCAACTTTTTTGGTTTTTTCAGGATATTACTTTATATATCGATATCGATATTAAACTTTTGTCTAGCTATATTTATTTATTGTCGTTGAAAATCCTGTTTTCTAAAAATTATCATCCCACATTACATACTACTCCTCCCCATTGTCAAAGCAACAAAATTTTCTCTTTAAAATCCATTGTCAAGAAATAAAGTGCTTACAAACTTTTTTTCGCTGGGTGAAATCATACTACAATCTTTATTTTTTATTATCTTGGGCTAAAAAGTGTGCCAATACTATTCCTTTTTCGACTAGTTTGCCAATACCTATCGCCAACAAACACAAATATAAATACACACTTTTTCACAACGAATTAAATTACCAACCATAACATTCGTCTCAATATGTCATCATTAGGTCTTCCAAAATCATTTTCTTCCTCTTCGTCCTCGTCCGTCGGAAAAAAAATCTACAAAAAATCAATAGGCGGACTTGATCGTTATCTCACAAATGAAGGTCATCGAATGGTTGTCTCGTATCTTCGAAATACACAAACACAGAATATCATTATCAGCGGTCAACTACACAAACTTGAGGAAAGTGACATCGATGAACTGATAAAAAGTTATAAGGGAACGCCCACGCCAGTCTTTCGCACTCTCAATTATAATCATCTTCATTTGGCAGCACGCGAGATGAAGAATCTAAGCAAACTTTTGAAAGCCGATAAAATCACAAATATTCATACCCTTTCGCTTAAGAAAAATCATCTTTCGGGATCCCCGCTAAAGATTTTTTTCAAGGCACTACAAAAGAATAGCACGGTCACAAAACTCGACTTATCCTTTAATTGTGTGGGTGATCATGAGGCGAAATGGTTGGCCAAAGTATTGCAAAAGAATCAAACATTACGAGAGATTTATCTAACCTCGAATAAAATCGAGGCGCAAGGCGCGAAACTGTTGGCGAAAGCACTCGAGAATAGTTTGCTAGAAAGATTCAGTATTGAGCAAAATAGAATTGGTTCTCAAGGTGCGATTGCATTTGCTGAAATGTTGAAGACGAATAAAAATTTGAGATATATTCATTTCGGTGCTAACAATTTGGGTATTGAGGGAACTAGCGCTATTAGTGAGGCATTGAAAGTTAACCAGACTCTGGTGAGCTTGAGCCTTGATGCTAACAACATTGGAAAAGATGGTGCACGATTAATTGGTGATGCATTAGCAATGAATAAAACTCTTACTCATCTTTACCTTGGACGCAATAATATCCAAGATGAAGGACTACAACATATTTGTCGTGGCCTAAGTAATTCAAATTCTGCCATAATTTATTTGGATTTGGAATTTAATGGTATCGGAGGCGAAGGAACAAATAATAACACCGCCACGCTGGGAGGTGAATCACTAGCAGAACTACTAGACTCCAAAAACGGCAAAGTTCCGCGTGCAATAAATCTCAATAATAATCCATTTGGTGATGAAGGATGCGAGCAATTATCGAGAGGATTCTACAAAAACACAACCCTTGAATCAATCATCCTTTCGCGTTGTAATATTGGACTACGTGGCATCACTGCCATCTCGGAATCATTGATTGCTAATCGAGGATTACAAAATCTTACGCTGGACAATAATAATGCTATTGGTGCCGACGGACATGCAGTGTTAGCTAGCGCGTTAGAGAAAAACACTACAATCAAAGGCGTGCAACTCGACTACAATTTCGAGGACTGGGAACGTGCCGGAAATTCAATACAAGCGTCGCTTACACGTAATCATTTCCTACAACAAGAAAAATACGCGGTCGCCTCCCGGATTCTCGTGGCTGCACGAATACTCTTTCATTCTTTTCCACCAAAGAAACTTTCGTCATCTTC
Source organism: Ambispora leptoticha (assembly GCA_910591765.1). NCBI lineage: Eukaryota > Fungi > Glomeromycota > Glomeromycetes > Archaeosporales > Ambisporaceae > Ambispora > Ambispora leptoticha. The sequence continues at coordinate 11,922 of CAJVPS010001487.1, read as the reverse complement.
ATTAATACATCTTGAATTTCATGCAATACCATTTGAGATTCGCGAAAATATTGTATTCGCGCTGGACGAAAACTCTGTGTTGACATACTCGCAGAAAATATCAATCGTCGACTTTGCAAAGCGGAAAGACACGTTGGGTACTAGCAGGGAATCATTTTTGTCGCAGACTTTTCGGGTTTATTATCCGTTGTCTTCGGCAGTACGACTTTGGCCTACCGAGGTTTCGGATTTTAATTCTTCCGATAGATATTAATGATTTATCGAAATACAATATATGGGACTTTATATGATAATACGTTTGGGTGGGGGGCTACGGGGTGTACATTTTGTTTTAGACATTAATTTTCAAAAACATACGAACAATTTTTGATCATCATCTCATAGACATTTTATATAATGACGACCGACACATATATATATATATAATCATTCATTTTTGAAGCACGAACAATCTTGTTTCTGTATTAGTATTGTTTAAATTCTTCAATGTATTTATTATTCATTCTTATAAGATATACGCTATACGTTATCCTGATCATATTTAACACTATGGTTACATGTATTTTACCCTTTACCAGAAATGGGTGGTCATTTGTAATAAAAAGAGACACAAAAAATGGTTCTGTGACTGATATAACGCGAATTTGCTTGACTGACTGATTTAATTTACTTATAGACTTTTGGTTCGGAATGGGTTGACCTTACGGAAAAAGAAGCCTAACATTTTGATTTTTTTCTAATTATGCGTAGTAAAGCAATACATTAAATAGTTTTTGCCGTTCTTATCGTTTTTAATACGCCATTCTTTTGCTTCGGCATGTGAGAAGAAACTTCGATTACTCAGATTTTCTTTTTGCATCATCTTTGTCGTACATTATGGTATCATTGTTGTTTGAGAAGTTCTTCCGACGCCCTTTTGCGTCATTCGAAAGAGGCAATTTTAACTTATTATTCCCATTTTTTGATTTTTCTCTTGGCAAATTATTTTCTGATAAATTTTGACCGTTCAACATCACATCAAGAATAAATCATTTTACTATAATTGTTTCTTTTATCTCACCAAAAAACCAAAGATTTTCACAGATAAAGTAATGGCAACTCACCTTTGGGCAAAAAGTGGCTTCATATCTGAACTTCCACCAACTCCAACATCCCCATTCACCAAATTTGCGTTTAACGAAGACGACGACGCCACAAACCACAACAATAACATTAACAAGATATACGGAATATGTCCTGAGTGCGATTCTCCAAATTCCGGATACGGTTGGTGCGGACAATGTATAAACCACTCTTACCAACAAACGTATCCGGATCGTACAAGTGGAAATGACCCAATCGATACCTTTATCACAAAATCACAGATAGTGTCCACATCGCAGTATAATTTTTTCGAGTGGATTCCGTACTCGTATTTCAGTGACATAGAGTTTTTGGCGGAAGGTGGATATGGGTGTATACATACCGCTGTGTGGTTAGAGGGACCCATCTCGCAATACGATTCAAATGTGAATCAGTTTTTGAGAGATGGTGCAAAAAAAGTCGCGTTGAAGACGTTTAAGGATTCACAAAACATTTCAGCTGAATTTTTTGATGAGGTAAGTGTATCTTTATCCAAGTTAGCGTTAGAAAAGTTTCTCCGAACAAAAATACATTCGTATCTATACATCACTGACCTTGGCATCCCATTTATGAATAGATTGCAGGAAGCCTACGACATACGTTTCGATATCCAATCATACCGTGTTATGGAATGACTCAAAATCCAGAAACTCTGGAATTCGCAATGGTTGTGCATTACGCAGCAGATGGCAACCTTCGAGAATACATGCGAAAAAACAATGCAAGCATCACCTGGCAACAAAAGCTCGACATTTTGCACGAAATCGCACGTGGTCTCTCGATAATTCATCTTCACGGATACACGCATCACAATTTTCATAGTGGGAATATTTTGTTTGACGGGAATGCGTCATTCATTAGCGACTTTGGCTTATCAAATTCGACTACCAAAAAACCCGGCATATTTGGCGTTCTACCATTTGTTGCACCAGAAGTGTTGCTTGGGGAAACGGAGACAACAGCTGCCAATGACATCTACGGTTTCGGAATGGTGATGTGGGAACTGGCGACTGGCAAACCACCATTTGCAGATCGAGCGCATGATACAGAATTAGCGTTGGAAATTTGCCTGGGAAAGAGACCCGAAATCGAAGATGGTATTCCGGAATTGTATGTTGATCTGATGAAACAGTGTTGGAATCAAGATCCAAAAGTACGTCCTGCCGCCGCTGTACTTGAACGAACTCTGCAACGATGGTATTCAGATGTAAAAGAAGATGAAGTTGAAAAGGAGAGTTGCATGCAATTCAAAAACGCCGAAGAGAATAGAGCTAAAGAAATTCCTGAGACGATAATTCATCCCGGAGCCATTTATCAGAGCAAATTCTTGAATCTTCCGGTTATAGCAATAGAAAATTCACAATTAGATATTGAAGCTCAAGGTTTTTAACGTTAAGAAATGTATATCGAATACATATACATGAACCAACTTGGTTTCTGTCTGATCGTGAACCTCGCATGAATCCCATCTTGTCATTCCTATAAAGTCTAGTGATGTAAAGAACTGGGGATTATTAATAACTTATTTATATTGTCATTTAGTTGCTGCAACAGGATATCACATGTGTATGTCAAAGTTTTATGTACTGTACAGCACCAGCAAGCTTTAAAATAAAGTCATTATAAACCACTCTTATATCGATATGGTTTTTTTATCTCATTTCGTCGCGTCGAATATGACACGTAAAATATTTTGTCATTTTAATTTTATATAAAATTTCTATTATGAAATTTTTTTAGTGTAAAATACCATTCACTTAATAATGGATTTACGTATATGTTTCATAGTAAATTAACGAAAACCAAAATTTTCGTCCTTATAAATGTTCAGGCTATTAGTAAAAATTTTTCAAAAATTCACTATCGCTATATCAACATATCGAGAGTTCACTATAATGAGAGTGACTTTTTAATAATTCTCACGCGTGATGAATCATCAACAAAATATGACTTTCGAACACATCCAGCGATTGATTATTAATTTATCCTATCGAGACGAATCGATCGAATCAAATGATAAATTTTATTTAACTATGTAAAATAATCTTAATATCGCTTTCCTTCCCATAACATAAACACATATAATACGTATACTAACACACTAAAATCTGGCAAAGAACAAATTCAAATGAATATTGCTACATGAGGAAACGGTACTCATTGTGCATTGCTGACTGAATTAGCTTCATCGCCTATAAAAGGTTAAAATAATACATGTACTCGATTAGCCAGTAAGAAAATGAATACGGCATGCATTCTATTTCTAATTACGAAAAATTTACCTAAAAAATATCTTAACGCCTTTAAGATTACGGCTTGATTTTCATCTTTTTGCGACGAGCTGTTTAATCTTCTATATAAGTCTAAAATTGGTTGGCTGGCAGCTTTGATACTATCATGATTAGGACCGAGCGGGTGTTCTTGCTGTTCATTTATATTACTTATTAGGTCCATAACGTTCAATCTATATGAGAATTTTATAAGTCATGGTTTATTAAAAAAGCATGATAAAAAGGGCCATCAACCTTATGAAATTTATTAATAGTAGTATAAGTCTCTCGTTATATGTATATTAATTTGCTTAATAGATTGAAACCTTGAAAATTTTAAAATAGAACAAAACGTCTATTTATCTATTTATACATATACATATTGGCCTATATATCTCCGAGATTTTCTTTTTTCGCTTCATATTATTTTTTGTGCTAATCTCTGTTTCTTTTTTCGGTTCATATTTTTGTGCTTACTATACCAAAGAGTTTTCCCAATCTTTACCGTTTTCTTTTTTTGGCTCTTTTTTACTTGACACAATTTCACACATGATCAATGTATGCTGTAAATTATTAATACCTGTCGTACCAGAAGGTCATCTTTGACAAGGTTAAAAATAGTGATTTTTATGAAGTTATGAGTGCCAAGCAAGTTGCAAGAAAAATGTGACGGAACCCAGTAAGAGTATAATGGTCTCTTGCCAAGTACAAAAGAAACAGGAAAAGCAAAAATTTACCATTGTCTGAGAGACCATAAGCTCATAATGATCAAGAAAAAAATGCATGTATACAAGAAACTAAAACAGATATTCTGAGCCATTTCATGATATTGGTAATAAAAAATCTGTGCAAGAACTTACCTGAAGATTCTCTAAGGTAATTTGATCCCTTTTCATAATATAATTTGTTTATTATAGCTTGCTTGGTGCTGACTTGCTCTATTTGAATTTATTTTATTTTTTTTGAACATCATGTTCTCTCAAATCAAGAAAAATATATTGTAATCCAATGATAGTGTAATGGTCTCTTGCCAAGTATAAAAGAGACAGGAAAAGCAAAAATTTATCACTATCTGAAAGATTATAAACTTTTAAAAATCAAGAAAAAAAAATGCATCGATACAAGAAGCAAAAAAAGACATCCTGAGCTATTTTATAGCATTGATAATAAAGAATTCATACAAAAGTTTATATAATTTATTCATTGATTTGAGAGAACATGATGCTTCAAAAAAATAAAACTTGATTCACATTAGAGAAAGAAGTCATGAATAGAATCAAATAGAAAAATCAATAAATATTGTGTTCTCATGATTCAAACTTCATAGAAATATCTTCAAGTTATCAAAGAACAATATTTAAAGTATATAAGCTTCCCAAGAATTGTGAAAAAGCTCAAGTCTACTCTGAAGAAAATTTAACGTGATGGCCTTTTAGGAGATTGTAGACTCTATATCTTAAGAAATCAAAGTGATATTAGAGTTATATAAAGAGCTAATAATGTATTAGCTATTGATAAAACAATATTTTTAAAAAAATTAGATATTACTTTTTGCGATGACTATAATAAGAAAGGGTTGTATCATGCGGACTGCAACGTAATCTACATAAATTATCCGGGTCATACCCGGATCATCCCTTATAAATATAAAACGGGTACAAACGGATATTACCCGTTTCTACCCATTTACAATTTTATCACCCGGATATTCCCAAGTAACCGGGTATACCCGGATTGTATCCGAGTAAACGGGTAACGGGTCGCAGCTCTATGAAAGGGGGGAAGAGATTATACCGAGATATTATTGAATGTTATTGTAACGGGCTCTATAAACACAGTTAATAAAATTTGGCTAATGACTTTGAAATGACTTCGATCTTTATTATAAATTCAAACCTATGATCAAAGTTTTTGAAAGCAATCCAAATTCATGAAATTGACTAACACAATTGTAATGATAGGCTAATGCTTGTAAACTCCTAATAAAATTCTATCTTTTTAGGCTGTTAAAATATAAATTTTCTTTTAGTGAAAAAATTTATTTTTTTGTAAAGATATATACTAAAATTGAAATCATTTGGAATATAAAAATGTAGAACCTAAATATAATTGAATTATTCTTCTCGACTTCTTTTATTTTCTATCTTTTAGTGTAAAATACTCTTTGATCGTTTTAGGATACTTGAAAGTACTGAAATACAAAGTATACCGTTCAAAATCGATAAAATAGATGGAGTTAATAATAAGCCTTATCAGTCATTCTGCCTTCTGGAATAGTACTCAACATCTTTCAACAGTATATTTGCTTCATCCGAGATCATTATTTTAAATCATAATCAACCTCCGTTAATCACCAGTTGCGGCAGTTGCAACCATTCAAAACTCATAAATACATGTACATGACATTCCATTTAGTAGCGGTAGCTCATGAAGAATTCCATAAATTTTTTGAGTAGATTTATTAATTACACTCAGAAAGTTAAACTCGGAATGAAAGCAGCAACTAGATTTTCAACTTTGATTTAACAGTCGATCTACGCAAGTTCCCTCTTGGTGAATTAAATCCATGAGTGTTCATTTTTTGCGGGGAGGTAATTTATTCCATAATAACTGGCTAATTACATTTAGAATATTTGAATTTATTTTGAAAAAAGCATCATGCTTACACTTTAGAAAAGGTCGTTTTCATCTCGTTTATAACTCTAATGTAAACTAATAATTTCAACACAATTTTGCATTTCCACCAGCGAGGTTCCAATCAATCAGCATATTCATTTCGAAACATATGCGATATCTACGCCTTCATATATGAATCATGTTTTTTAGGGCTCTCCGAGAGTTTAAACTAACACCGAGTGATAAATATTTATTTTTTTATATGTTCTAAGTAAAAAAGCGTATTGTGTTGGATTCGAAAAATTATTAACACAAATTTTTATCAGTTAAACAAAAAATATGACGACAGATATACAATAGCGGCCAAAGATAATGCATCAAGGGGTCAAATTTATTAATAAAACATAGTAAAAATTGAAATTTTTTCTCTGTATGAAACTTTATAGTTTCATTAATAAATATTTTTTATTTTTATATCAAATTAAAATTCATAACCTATAGTTTAATATATATTTTTTCCAAATTTTTAGATTTTTCTGAAAAAGTTGTTTTAATTGCAAAATTTTTCCTAATTAAAAATGAAATTTAATTAGTAAATTTTTGAAGATTATAAACTTTATAATTTTATTATTAATTAATATTTTTTTTATTTTTATATCAAATTAAGTTTAATACATCTATAGAGAAAAAATTTCAATTTTACTATGCTTTATTAATAAATTTGATCTTCACTACACATGTAGCATAATTTAATAATACATGTACAGTCAAATGTATAGAGGTCGGGACCATAAGAGATTTTTGACAAAAATATACGTTTAAAGGAGTTATGCATTTAGAGGAGTCAATTTGCCTATGTTTTATATAAAGTGGTACCAAACTAAGAGTATGCATTTAGAGGTGCTTTATATAGTATATGCATTTAGAGGATTATGCATTTACAGGAGTTTGACTGTACATGTATCGATCATTTTACCAAAATGCTATTGGAACACAGAAAAAGTATTTGAGTGGTGCATGAACAAGAACAAACGAGTACATGTATTACGTACATACAGAAATATACATGTACATGTTTCACCATAAAAGTACATGCACATGAATAGAGGCATTAAACATTGATGTTAAATTCTGGCGTTTCATAAGGTAATATAATTACAAAAAAATTGCTCTGTATGTGAGAACTAATTGTTTTTCAAAATTGAGGTAAGTGAAATAAAATGAATCAGACGCAATTAATGAACCAAAAGATAATACGTCAGTATTGCGATTGCCAAAAATCATAGGCGTCTATTTTATTTATGTATAGTCTTTTTTGTAACATTTTGTTCAATGGTTAAACTAAAACACGATAAACAAAAAATATCTATTGATAGAAGAAAATTAATTTAGTTCAAGTTTCTTAAATATATAAACAATTGCGTAATAAAATTGTGAAAATTATTTCGTTTTATTTGCAATGGCATGCAAACAAATGGCAATTAATTTTGCTCATAATTACTAATCAGTTATTAGAATAATATATGATTCATGATATTTTAAAAGTTCGGGTTTCCCGATGATCATTATCGTTATGGCAGTAATGGGAATCGAAGTGTAAGGCATACAATTCGATTTCCTAGGCTCCGGTGCACAAAACGTCACGTGAAGTTACCAATTTAAAACGGGTACGCTATGTCAAGAAAAAATCGGGCATGATCTGTTTAAAAAATTAAATTTTGATCAACCCGGCAAAAACATATCCGATACCAGAAATGAAAATCCAAAAAATACAAGAAACGAATGCGAAAAACTAGTTTGGAACTAATAAAAATGACGGGAAGAGAATTTTTATATAGTCCATTCTCCAATCTTAGCCTTAGGTTGAATACTAACCTTAAATTAACCTTTAACATCAAACTAAATATTTCGGGTAGAGATCAACAAATAAAATTCCCTAGGTTTCGTTTTCAACAGGACAACTCACCAATCCACAAGCAGATGAACCGAACTTTTTGAAAGTTACAGCGTTCGAATTATTGACTGACATCGATATAAACCCCATCAAAATCAGTGGGTGACAAAAATAGAAAAAGCAAAAAATTTATGATTAATTAAAAAACTTTTAACGGACGAATTTAAAACGATAATTCGTTAGAGACGGCGGGTTTGAACGAAGATTTTTTCTTTGATTGGTATGAAAGATCATGTTTTGGAGTTGGTAATCTATGCTACTTCATTACAGTGACTCTCTTTAGTGTATATCTATTAGTAAAAAATCCGTTAGATCGAGAGTTTTGAATAGTAAATCTACTATATCGAGTGGACTTTATTAGTGAGTTTAATTAATCTCTACTATAAAGGAGGTCACTATAAGGAAAGTTACTGTATAATTAAAAGCCGTAAATTAATACTTGCATCTTATAATTACAAATTTCATGTCACTCCTTTTTGTTAATAAAGATGATGAAGTTATGAACAACAGTTATCGTTGATAGACTAGTTCGCTACGTATTTCTATATAACAACAACATATTATTATATACATACGTTATTGGTGTTATAGTAATTTATTCCAACTTTAACCTGATTGCGCGTTGCATTATTTATTTGATTGAAAACAAGTGCTAAGTTTAAAAATCTGCTATGACTTAATAGCATTAGTTCGAAGTCGATTAAAAGAAAAATATGAACTCTTAAAAAGACAAAATTATTTTATTATTTATTAATTAGTGCTAGAATTGATACATAATGCATGTACTAATTTAACTTTTAGTTTAGATAATTAAAAACTTGCATTTTTCATGTAAGACACTAGCCACTGTATATCATATATACATTTGATCAAAATTTATTGTGACAGATTAAACCGAATTCAGATTAAAATGAATTCTGATCCTTTTTTTGTGCACATAGCACATGATTTATGCATGTAATCACGTATTACATAAATGTACCTGTGAACACGTGTTTATGTGCAAATCATATACTATTAATAATGATGTATTATAATGAGAGAACAATTAAAGCATGGTCTGGATAAGAGTAATGGTTAGAACAGAGAACAAGATCATATGGAAAATTGCAGTCCTGACATTTTTTATATCTTGTATTGGATTTGTTTTGTCAGATTGATCAAAAAATTTGTATACCTATAATAAACTATATTTTAACTATATATTTAAAAATAATAATGCATCCTTAAAATAATGATACATAATTATAATAATGATGTATTATTGCATCTTAAAATTTTATTATTTACTCAAAGACAATAAAATTATTTTTATTTAAAAAGAATTTATTTCTATCTCTTTTAAAAAAATCTATCTATCATTACTATCTGTCTCTTATTATCTATCTTTTACTATCTGTTTTTCATTATCTACTTCTTACTATCTGTTACTTATCTAAGTTTTCTTAAGTTTTTTATTATAAAAGTCTTTATTTTGTCATTAACCTCAACTTTTACAATTCTATTATTATTATATATAAATATAATCTTCTTATTATTACTATATATCTGCTTTAACTTTTATTTTCTTATTTTTTGATTGATATCATAATTAAAAGTAATTATAATCTTATCTTCTGACTTAAAAACTAAATTTCTTTAATAAATACTTTTTCAAACTACAAGTTTATTTTGATAAAGTTTATTATTTTTTGTAATTTCTCTTCTTACTTTTTTAACTTATATCACATGAGCTTTATAAATAATAACTTGACTATTTATAATTGATATATTTTCTATTTTTATAATTATATTATATATTATCTTCATGATTATTTCATTTAATATATCTGTTTTATCTAATATATCTTTTTTCTCTTCTTCTTTAATTAAAATATATATATTAATACTTGTAATATTATTATTCTTCTCTTCTAATATAGTACTAACTTGTATTATTTTACTCAAAATATTATTAGTTTATATTATTTTATCTGATATATTATAGACTTTTCATATTTTAAATCTAAAAAATACTTATATAAAGACTTTTTATGATTTTTATAAGATATTTTATTATATATAATTATAAATAAAAGAAGAATATCAATCTATTAATAGTTCTGAATTTCAAAGATTTTATTTTAAAGTATTTGATTAAATCTCTTAATTTTTTCTTGACTTTATAAATGACAAGCATGATTATAAATAAGTATTATATTAAAAATATCACAAATATATTTTAAAATATTAATTATAAATTTCAAATTATTATCTATATAAAATATAAAGAAAAAGCTAAAACTTATGAAAACTTATATTATTATATTATAAATTATATTACTTTCTTTATTTGAAAGAGAAATAATTTAAATATAATACAAAAATATATTAATTATTATTAAAATATAACTATATTTATCATTATATTTAGTAAAAAAAAGAAAATTAATCAAGTCAATCAAAATATATTTAAAAGAATCATTAGTTATAATGAATATTAGATTAGCATTTTCTTTAATATTAATATTTTGAATATAAGTTAGATAATTACTTATATATTATTTAACTTTATCTTATATAATACTAATATACTATTTATAAATTATTATATATATTTTATAATAATAAAGTAAATAACTCTAATATAAAATTTTTTATAAAGAATTACTCTTAACTTCATATTATAAACAAGAATAACTTTTTATAATAGATCAAAAATTTATATCTTTTGATTATTAAATATAAAAAAAATAATCTTTCTGATAGTTATATATAAAATTTTATATTATCTTTAAAAATTTATTATTTTTATTAAAATATTATATTTTATTAGAAAAATACTAAATTTAATATAACTAATCATATCATTAAAATTCTTAAGTATTTCTGGAATTTTTAATAACTTATCTATTTCAAAAGGAGGAAAAAAAATACATATTGATTTTTTTATAAAAAATTATATATAATATATTATGATACAGTATAAGAATATATTTTTATTTATATATCTTGATATTAATATCTCTTTAATCTAATATAACTGACAAAAATAACTTAAAATTATTATATAATAATGAAAAAAAGTAATACAAAAAATTAAATAGCAAAATAATATAATAAATCAAAAGAATAAGATAATAAAAATTAATAATAAAAATATATCAAGCTAATATAACAAGATAATAAAAATACTTGATAATAAAAAATATAATAAACTAGCTTATATATTCTTCAATACTTAAAAAAAAGATATTATATATATTCTTTGATATCAAAAAAAAGAAAATAGCAAAAAGACTCAAAATTAGTTAAGAATTTATAAAGTAATCAAGAAAATAACTAATTAAATAAGAAATAATTTAATTTAAAGTATGCAAATTAACTAAAAATTTATTTAGGTAAATATTCAAATAAATAAAAAATAGTAGATAAAAAAGAGAAAAAATAAAGAAATTAATAAAGTAATCAATTAAATGAAGAGCTATTAAAGATAATTTAATTTAAATAATTATATAAATTAATCAAGAATTTATCTGAATAAAATATTTAAATAAATAATAAAAAGAGAAGAAAATAGAAAATAAAAAAAGAAAAATAAGAAAAAAAATTATTTTTTTTCTTATTAGATTAATATTATATCATAATTAATTATATATAATATATAATTAATAATAAGTGATATACTAGTATATAAATATTAAATTATATATTATAATAAAATAAAATTATATAATGTATATAAAATAATATGCACAAAAAAAATTTAAAATTCATTTTAATCTGAATTTATTTTAATCTGTTATAATTATTATTATAATTATTATTATTATTATTATTATTATTATTATTATTATTATTATTATTATTTGAATTGCTATAGTATAATCTTATCTCTCATCTATATATTATTATTATTATTATTATTATTATTATTATTATTATTATTATTATTATTATTATTATTATTATTATTATTAT
>CAJVPS010001486.1:0-15376 GCA_910591765.1 Ambispora leptoticha | reverse complement strand
TATAGTCTTTTTTGATTAATAGTTTACTATTTAATCAATTTAAATCTTGAATTATATTAATTACTAGTGACTTCACTCAGTCAATCTTTATAATTTCTTTGATTTATTTTATTCTTTCTTTCTTTATTTATTCTTTGTTAAGACAATATCTGTAGATATTAGCACATATCTTAAAAACCTTTGTCATTATTGAAAATATAGACTAATTCCCCTCTCTTTACCTTTAATTATTTCAGTCTCTCCTAACTCTATATTATTAAGATGAATTCAAGTGAAATTCCACTTACCAATTTATTGTAATAATATATAAAGTTAATTAATAAAAATTAATTGACTTCATATACAATTAGAATAAGTTGTTAATAAAAAATCTGAAAATTCTGAAAAAAATATATGTTAAACTAGAGAACTTTAGCTATTTTTTGAGCTAAAAATAAATAATATTTATTAATATAATTAAAAACTTTTATATATAAGAAAAATCATATATTTTACTAATTATAATTAGTAAAAATCTTAAGTATTATATTATTTTTGATTATTATTGTAAATACTAGTTAATAATTTTTAAAATTATTATAATTACTTATTATTTTAAAATATAAATAAAATAAGTTATTATAAACTTTAAAATTAATAATATTAATAATCTTTTATTCTTAATTAAATAATCAGACTAAAAGATTAAATAAAACTCTAAAAGAGATACTTAGAATTTATATAATATATAAATAAAACTAATAAAATAAAAATCTAAATTTATTTATAATAATAGTACAAATAATTCTATTAAATATAATATTTAAATTAGATTATAAACTAATATTTTATATTTTAATTATTATCCTTTTATTATAAAATAATATTATAATTTCTTAAAAATTTATAAGATATTAAAATACTATAATAAAGATCACTAAAAATTTACTATTTGAAGTATAAGATAAATAAAATAAATATATAAATTAATATAAAAAATATAAGAATTTTTTATTAAAGCTCAAGTTTTTCTTTTTAGCTATAATATTATAATTTAGTTAATAAATAAAGAATAATTAAGAAACTTTTATCTAAATTTATTAAATTCTTTAAAATTATTAATAAATATCTTTATTATTTATAAATTATAATTATTAACTAATATAAAATTATATTTATTATTAAAGAAATATAATTCAAATAATAAATTTAATAGATATATATTATTATTAATTATTAGATAATAAAAAAAATAAAATTGAGAATATTTTAAATAAAGAAATTTATTATTATAAATTATAATATTTTATTAAATAACTAGAATATCTCTTTATAATACTACTTAAAAATCTTTAGAAAACTTGAAAAATACTATAAAAAAATATTTTTGAAAATTTATGTATTTAAATATAATAAAAATATTATATTTTAAATAAAAAAATATATAATAATTTTAATTTAATTATATTTTTTCTAATTTAGATTTTTATTTTATATTATTTATATTATAATTTATCTTTTATATTATTACAGTAAATTGGTAAGTGAGTTATCACTTGAATTCACCTTAATAATATTAAGTTGGAAGAGACTGAAATAATTAAAGAACAACAAGAGAGAAATTAAACTATAACTTTCAATAATGATAAAGATTTTTAAGATCTGTGTTAATATTTATGGATATTATCTTGATAAAGAATGATTAAATAAAAGAAGTAAAATATAAATTAAAGAAATTATAAAGATTGTTTAGTAAAGCTACTAATGATTAATATAATTCAAGACTTAAAGTTAATTAAATAATGAAATCACTATTAATTAAAGAAGACTATTACTAAAGGAAAAAGAGATAAAAAAACTAAAATATTAAAACTAAATAACTAATAAGAAGTATAGCTTATTTATAGTAGAGATCTTTTACTCTCAAAGAAAATAAAAAGAATATTAAGAATATAACTTATTTATAGTAAAGATTATCTACTCTCAGAATCAAAATCAAAATAATATTATAATTCAAAATCAAAAATCCAAAATTAACTTTATATAGTTAAAGAAATAAAACTGAGTACAAGATAAGATACTAGTATAATCAAATTATATTTTTCAAAAAATTCAAATAAAATTATGAAAGAGTACTAATATAATTTATATTTTTCAAATAAATCTTGACAAAATTATTTATTTCAGCTGGAATAGCAGATTCTTTTATATAAAAATTATTATAATATTACTAGCTAATACTATTTAATATACATATTATAATTTAAAGTATTATAATATAAATTTTAGAAATATATATGTCAAAAGATATTAAAAATTGTTGAAAGATGTAAAAAGTTATTAGAGTATGTAAAAAGATATAAAAAGTCATCAGAAGTTGTGAAAAGTTATCTGTGATTAATATGTAATCATTTTATCAAAATTAAAAATGATCTTTTATTATACTATTCTACTATATACATGAGTATCATATTACAAGTAATATAAAAAATATAGATCTCAAATATAAATAAAATATAATATATAAATATAAAAGTATAATAATAAATATAGTAATAAGAAATAATTATATAATATAAAAATAGGGATAATTATTAAATAAATGAAAATTATAAGAAAATGTAATTTTGCATAATCACAGAAAAATTAAGAAAGAAAGAATCTTTATACTACTATGATAACATATAATCCTTCTTTAAAAAATTTTTGCTCCTGTAAAAATCAATTAATAATCTTTAAGAGTTCTTTCTTGTTCAAGTATCATAACTTGATTAATATAAACTTAAATCTGTTATCAAAGACTTCTTCTTCAGACTTGTAAATAAAAAAGATCTTATAAATAATATTATATGATTTATTATATATGTACTTTTCAATAATATCTTCAATATTCTTTTTGATTTTTGATATCTTTTTAGAATATTTTAACAACTAAATTGAGAGTATATATCCAAATTTATAATATTAAAGTATTATCTAATTATTATTATTCAAGAGATAATTGTAGATAGACAATATAACTTCTTTAAGTTAGATAGACCAATCTTTCTCAAATGTAAGTTTAGTTTCTTCAGATACAAGAATTGATAATTCAGATTTCTCTTCTGATATTATTGAACTATTAGAATTTATAAATTCTAACTCTTCCTTAGTATCTTTCTTCTTAACATTTACTTTGAATTTATTCTTAAATAAATTAATAATGAAGATATTTAACTAATCAAAGTCTAGTTTATTTATTATATTAATAGATTTAACAGGTATTTCAAGTGACGTGATAGTTATCTGAGGGTCAAAGAGAAAAGTATTATCAATTTTAATATCTTTGATAAATCCAGATTGAATAAGTAAATTCAATAGGAAAATATGAGTTTCCTATTTTTTATTATTGCAAGTAAGTAATTCAAAAAATGAAAAAGTAATCATTTCAAAAGATTGTTGAGCAAGCATTTCATAATAGATTTCTCTAAGCAACTTGATTATTTGAGAGATAATTCAAGTGGATAATTGAGATATGATAAAAGTAATAAAAGTGAAAAGTATAAAAATTAAAAGCTATAAGATAATAAAAGTGAAAGGTAATAGATAAAAAGTAAAAGGTGAAAAAGTAAAGAAAAAGAAAAAGGAAATAGAGAGGATATTTATATAAATTCTGAACTAAAAATCTAATATAAAAGATAAGATATTAAAAATTGTTAGAAAGAGTAAATATAAAAATAGATAAAAATAAAATAGAAGATAATTTTTGAATATTGGAATAATCAAAAATAAAAGAGATAATCTATATGAGTTACTCAATAATAATTTGTGATTCAAAGTAATCTTAACAATCATGATAATATTTAATTTGTCTTTCATTAATAGAATACTTAAGAATATTTCTATTTTGGTTATGAAGTTTGTAAAAGTTATATCCAGTATAGTCATGAATATAATACTATTCTTTACTCCAAGTGAGTTGAAATTTATCTCAATTATTGAATATTATTTCATATCAAATATTAATATTTTATTTCCAATTTGAATATTATTTCTTTTTGAATTTTATCATTATAAATTTGAGAATATTATAATTATTATTCTTCTGTATTTTATTTTGTTTCTAATACTTGTTAAGATAACTAATCTACTGCATGATATATTTGTTATATTAATTTTTCTTCTTCAGTAGAATCTTCTTCTATGTAAGTAGAAATTTTTAATTTAATTAATAGTTTAGTATTTTATCCATAGGTTAGAAAAAATGATTTATACTTTATTGTTGAATTTTAATTTGTTCTATAAGTAAAAAGAATAGCAGAAATAAAGATATTCTATTCTTGTTTATATATTATTGTTAACTTTTGTAATATTATATATAATATTTTATTAAAGTATTCTATAATTCTATTGATTTGTGAATTATAAAATGAAGAAAATTTATATTTGATTTCAAATTTTATTGATAATTCTCATTGACAAATTCTAATCTATTATCTGATTGAATTTCTTTAGGGCATCCATGTCTATAGATTATTTCTTCAAAGATAAATTTTGTAATTGTAATAGTTTTCTTGTCAGGAATGACTTTAGCTTTAGGCCATTTTGTAAGATAGTTAATTGTTATAATAATATATTAATTTCTAATTGTTATTATTTTACTAGGTCCAATTAAATCAATAACTATTCTGTCAAAAGGTTATCTAATTTTGATAGGATATAAAGATTGTTTAGTAGTTCTCCTATTAGTTCGCTAACAGATTTTACAAGTCTTCATATAATTTTTGATATCAATTTTCATATTATTCTATTAATATTTATTTATAATTTATTAATAAGTTTCTTCATATCCAAAATATCCAGATAAAGAGCTTGAATATAAATTAATGAGAATAGCTTTCATTTCATTTTCTTTGATAACTTTAAGAGATATAATTAGTTCTTTTCTTCTATTAATTTTATATAGTATGTCATCAATTTGTAAAAAATATTTTATCTGATTATGTATTCTTTATTATTGTTCAAGAGTTAATTTTACAGGATAAGTTTTATTATTTAAATATCATTGTAAATTATAGTATGTTATTAAATTCATATTATAGTTATAAAAAGAAAAGTTATCTAATAATCTTCTGAATATATCTAGAATAAAACATCAGCATTTTAATTTTTTCTTTCAGATCAATAAGTAATAATAAAGATATATTCCATAAGAAATATAATCTATCAGTTTACTCTAATAAAATGACTTTGTTAATTTTTGAATAATTATCTTAAGGCATTATGATCAGTAATTATTTCAAATACTATTCCAAGTAGGTAATAGTGAAATTATCTAATAACTCATATTATTGCTAGTACTTTTTTTCAGTTACTTCATATTTTTGTTTATTTAATTTCAAAATGATCTTATGTAAGTGATTATTTATTCTCTTTCTTTCCTATTTTTTTGAAATAGAATAGCTTCAAGTTCTAAATCTGAGACATTAGTATAAAGTTAGAATTTCTTGATAAAATCAGAATAAATTAAAATAAGTATAATTGTAAGATATTATTTGATTCTTTAAAAGACTTCTTGTTCTACAGTCTAAATAAATAATTCTTTGTTGTAAAGTAATTTAAATAATAGTGCAGCGATTTGAGAAAATTCTTTTATAAATTTTCTGTAATATTTAGCTAGTTTAAGAAAAGATCTGAGTTCTTTAATAGTTCTTGATTAGAGAAAATCTTTTGTCTTCTAAATCATTGATGAGTTAAGAGAAATTCCTTCTTCAGTTATCACATGTTCAAGAAAGGGTAATTCTCTTTGGTAAAAGTTGTATTTTTCCAGATTGAATTTCAAATTGATATTTCAGATTCTACAAAATACTTTATTAAGATGATCTAGATGTTCTTCAAAATCTTTGAAGAATACATTTAGATCATTAATGTATATATTAGTAAAGTTCTAATTATAGTCTCTTAATACAGTGTTTATAGCTTATTAAAAGATTGTTAAAATATTATATAATCCAAAAGACATAATATTGAATTCAAAAAGTTCTTTTCTGAAGATGAAAGCAGTTTTTAATTTGTTTTCTTCTTTTATTTCAATTTGCTAATATCTAGAGATCAAGTTCATAGATAAAAATCAATAAGTATTTTCAAGAAAATCTATTATTTTATTAATTCTTGATAATAAATATACATCTTTTTAGATAATAGTATTTAACTTTCAATAATCAATACAAAATCTCTTTTTGCTATTTTTCTTGTGATTATGATATTAGATGAAAATCAAGAACTAGTTGATAGTTAAATTATATTTGCTTCTAATATTCTTTGAATTTCTTTTAATATAAATTATTAATCTGAAAGAATTGTTCTATAAGAATATTATTTAATAGATAATTCATTTTTAGTATGAATTATATATTGAATTATGTTACTTTAGTCAAGTTAATATAATTCAGTTACAAAAATATTAGCATTATCTTCTAGCAATTAGATAAGAAGATGTTCTTGATTAGCTATCAATTTTTATTTTTTAACTACTTTTTTTTCTTATTTCTATTTTATGAAATAAATATAGACTTCTTGATAATTAGTAGATCTAAATCCAGCTATTCTCTAACTAGATTATTCTAGTTCTTTTCTAGTAAAAACTGATATAAGTTATTTAATAGGAATAAGTTGTAAGAATATTAATTGAGCAATTTTCTAATCTGATACAATAATATAATCATCTTCTGAATCATTTTAAATTATAATACTAATATTTTCAGTATAGTCAGAGTTAATAGTTCTATCTTTAATATTAATTTCTTGTTTAGCAAGTGAGAAGTAGGACATTACTTGACATATAACTCCTTTGAATATTTTTATAATAATGTAAATATCTACTAATATAACTTGATATGATAAAATTCTGATTACTTCTTGTCTAGTGTAATAGATATCATATCCAGTATCAGTAAAATGTGCTTTTTCTAATAATTTTCCTTTATCTTGATCATTATAAACTTTGATTATATAATATCCATCATTCTGTTTAGTCAGAAGTTTCTTTAAATACTCATTGAATTGTTAAGCAAGTTCATTTAATATCTAATAAATGGTATCAAATTTTTCTTGAATTTCAGTTAATTCAAGTTGAGAAGATTAAGTTAAAATAAGAATAAAGCTGATTTCTTTAATAATCTTATCAGTTACTATTTCTTCTGGGATTGATTCCAAAGTTATAAGATATTTTTCTTTATCAATTTTAGTTAAAGATTCAGATTGTATATAATCATTATATTTATTATCATTATAAGAAATTAGATATTCTTAACAGAGTTTCATATTAATATAATCCAAGTAAGCAAGCTATTATCTTCAATTAGAACTGAGTTATTAATAAATATATTGAAATATTTCTGTGACAGAGGCTTTTACAAAACTCTTATATATAATTTCATAAACAAAATCATCTTCATACATAAAGTGAGATAAGATTACTTTGCCAATTTTATCACATTCTTCATATACTTAATAGTATTCCTCATTTTCTGAGCTTGTTAATTGTTCTGGTATTCTTTTACCATTCTCTATGATTAAACTAATAGATACATTAATGTTTATATATACAAAAATACTTTTTCTTATAGCTTCCAGTAATATACATTTTTCTGGGTTTATTTTATTCTCCACATTATGAGCAAGCAGAGAGATTTAATTATTTTTCTTTAATACAATTATCACAGACAGTTACTTTTTCTCTATTTATTTTAAAATATGTTTCAATATAATACTGATCAATATATTTTTTTGCATTCTCTATATCTTTCAATCTGAGAGTTAGAATGAATTTGTTATGAAATGAATTGATATAAGTCAAAACTTCTTTTTACTTATTTGATAATGAAAATAACTTTATCAATCCAGTCTTGAGTTGATTTCAATTCTGAATAGAAGAGTTTATGAAGCTTAATAGTAATCCAATCAGCAAGTTCACTATAATATCAATTGTATTTGTGATTGGAGGTGAAAAGATTTTTATAACATTAATATTTATTATTAGATCCTCTCTAGTCAAATAACTATCAGTTATTCCAATTATAGTCTTGTGAAAATTTTTCATTCAGCCAGTTATAATCTTCTCAGGTATATTTCTTCTATCTGATTTTGGTTTTTTCTTGGTAGGTCTGTATTTTATAGCTTCTTTTGACACTTTAGATAATTTGAGAAGAGATATTTCTAAAGTTGACATTTCTCAAGTTTTTGTTAAAAGTTTCAATAGGGATTCAGACTTTATTTATAATGATTTTAATACTATCATTATCTGTATCTTTATGTTATCTAGATATTATAATATTCTAATTATCATGTTGTCACATGAGAAATATTTTTTTTCCAAGTACTGTTTTTCAAATTCACTTTCAGAATCTTCTTCAGATTTATCTTCTTCAGAACTTGTTTTATCAAAAATTAATTCTTTTCTATCACTATATAGATAAATTTAATTGGTACTTTTCCTTTCTGATTATTATATTCAAAGATTAATAATTCTTTTCTGATGTCAATATTTGTTTTGATCTTGTTTAAAAAGTTTATTTCAATAATAACTAAATAAGTTTTCACTTTAGTAATATCTACTTCAGTAGAAATTATAATTCTATTAATATTCAATAATAGATTATCAATAGCTTCAAGAGGCTGTTTAGATATTCTATTTATATCAGATATAGAGATATTTGAACTTCATTGAATTTTTAATCCTAGAACTTTGATAAAATTGTGAGTAGTAACATATCCAGAGGTATTAGTATTAATAATTAAATCAATAATATTCTTTCTAACTTTTGCTTCATATCAGACAGATATAGTTTTGAGTTTTTGTTCAAGTAATACTCTTCTTTTTCTCTTGAATTTGAGTGTAATAGCTCAGTATATTCCTTTTGATAACTGAGTTCTTTGAGATTATAATATCTGAATAAGTTAAGTAATAGTAATATTTACTTTTTATTAGATCAAATCTTCTAGAATGTCATAGAGTTCAGCCATGGTAGCAAGTACAGGTAATATAATTTTGCTTTTCTTTTTATGAATAATCTTTTTGGCAAGTTTCTCTTCAACTATCTTGAATGGTCTAGCATTATTCATATCTTGATCAAGAATAATTTTAGTGATTTCCTCTTATTCATCTTCTTCATTATTATTTAGTTCTTCATTTTTATTAATTACTTCTTTACAGAGTTAATCTACAGATCTGGTTTTATAAGGAGTAATTCTTGAATTTCTAGTTTTTCTTTCAGCAGCCAAGTATTTATATATATCAAGTAATGAATTTACATTATCAAATTTGATAGTTAATATCTGAATACTATTAGTGAGAGCTTGAATTTGAGCTAATAATACATTTTAACTATTACTGATATTTTGATTTTTATTAGCATTTGTCTATTTTGATGATATATTATTTTATTGCTGATTATTTCCATTTGGTCTTGAATGATTATTTCTAAAGTTATTTTGATTATTTCTGTATGATTACAGCTAAGAATAGTTAGATAAATATAACCTGGCTCATCATAATTATAACAGGTTAAAACTGATTTAGAACTTTGATTATTAGATCAATAATCTGAATTATTTCTGTTATAATTTGATCTTTTATTGATTTTAATACTTTCTATTCATTAGTTAAGATCTTGTAAAACTATCAAATTAGTATTTAATATTGAATTATCCTGAGCTTGGAATTGGTAATATTCATGAGTTGGTATATTTACATTGGCTTTCTCTATTATATTCTTTATTGAATTATATTTAGAAAAGTTCCATTAGCAGAGATTTATATCTATTTTCAAATTTCCAGTTTGAGATCTCTTTTATAAAGTCAGATCTTATATTCTTTTGAATATTTATTATTTAGATCTACTTTATGAAATAGATTAATAAATTTGTCTGTATATTCTTCTACAATACCAGTCTGTTATAGAGTTTCAATTTCATCTTGCTATTAGTCAATTCTTTTTCTAGTTCTAAAGTGAGTGGCAAATTGATAACAGAAGCTGTGATCTTGATCATTATTAGTATCTTATGCTATCAGTCTAGTAGCATCATCTCAGTTCTTTTCATCATATCATAAGACAGCAGCAGCATCTTCTAGGTATTCTCTTATAAGTTATATTTTTCTGATAGTGATAATTTTATTTGCTTGGATGGCAATATTAAATTCTTTAAGTTATTCAGTTAGGTCTTGATCATTTTCTCAGTATTTCCAATGGGAATTATAATTTTCTCAGTTAATTCATTATTTTGCTTAGCTATTCTTTGGATTAAAGTTTCAAGAGCTGCAATAAGTCTAGCTAAATCTTGATTATTATTTTGTGTTATTATGTTTTGATCTGGTTCTTCTTTTATTTCAAAATTATTTTCAGTTGAGGTTGAGTATAAACTATTATTTTCTTCTAATTCACTGATTAATACTATTTGTAAAGATGATATTGATAATTCTTCTGAGTTTTTGATTTCAGAATAATATCTGTCAATATTATTGGTATTGGAAGGGATCCTTGATTGTAATTATAAAGTGAAGTCTCATTATATGAATTATTAGAATAAGTATTTAATTAATTCAAGTTGTTCTTCTTTGATGTTAACTTGATCAAATAAAAATATGTTTAATAATTATATGACTCTTTGTCTTAGTCATGTGTGATATACTTCATCAAAGTTGAGTTGAATAATCTCTTGAAATAATAAATAGGTGATTTGATTTAATAATACTATGCCAATATTCTCAAGAATTAAACAAAATATTCAAAATTAAAGAGAAAATTCTTGTTAAAGAGGGTGACAATAAGGGTAAAAGTATTGAAGAGATATTCTAAGGGTATAATTAGAGTTCTGGTATATATCAAGATGATAATTAACAGGTAGTCCAACAAAAGAATAATAATTGATCATGAAAACTCAAGATATAATTATATATCAATTATTATAACAAGAAAGAGATATATAAAATATAAAAGAATTTATAAAGGATAATTAAAATAAGAAATCTGTGGAATTTTTATTTACAGGAGCAATAAACAAAAAATAAAATAAAAATCTCTAGGAGTTTTACTCTATAAAGAGAGCACCAAAGAATATACTATAGCAAATTGGTAAGTGAGTTATTACTTGAATTCATCTTAACAATATTGAGTTGGAAGAGACTGAAATAATTAAAGGATAATGAGAGAGAAATTAGACTATAACTTTAATAATGACAAAGTTTTCTAAGATCTATATCAATATCTACAAATATTATCTTAATAAAGAATAATTAAATAAAAGAAGTAAAATATAAATCAAAGAAATTATAAAAATTATTTAGTAAAACTACTAATAATCTATATAATTCAAGACTTAAAGTTAATTAAATAGTAAAACTATTATTAATTATAGTTCCTGACAAAAGTAATAGTAATTAGTTTTTGGAACGTAATGAGCTCAGCTTGAAAGATAAAAATAAATCCAAAAATTCTAATGAAAGCCAAACATTAGGATTACAAATTTTATTAATTATTTAATATTTAGTATAGCCTCCTTTAGTATCAATACAAGCTTGAATTCTATTTTTCATACTACTAATACTATTAACTATGACATTTTTCTTGAGACTATTTCATTCCTCCCTAATTAAATTTAAAAAAATAGACTGAAAGATTTTTACTTTTTTCATCACTATTTTCTTAATATATTTTTCAATATTATGCTTTAGAACAGCCCAAATATTCTTAATTGGATTGAAATCTGAACTATATAAAGACCAAGAAAGAATACATCATGAAAGATGAGATTTCAAGTCATTCTGAACATCATGAGATATATATTTTGAGTCATTATCTTGCTGAAATATCCAGTTATAACTCAGCAAGTTATTAGCATTATCATATAAATGATTATTGAGGATTTCTCAATATAAGTGATAATTTAAATTCTCTGTAAATATGTGCATTCCAATTTTTTCCTTAATATTAATTATAGTTTAAATGTGAACTTTAAAGGGATGCTTCATCATAGATTGAACAAATTTTTTTTCATATGATCATGCATGGATTATATTGCAAAACATTTGAATTATAGTTTTATCAGAAAAAATCACTTTATTTTAATTGTAATTCAAGTGATCATATGTCCAGATTAGATAGTTAGCTTTCGCTTGCTGCATTAAAATAGATACTTTGTATAATAGAACTAAAGTAAAACCAAGCTTATTAAGGCTTCAATAAATAGTACACTCATTAACATCTAACTCTGGATATTTAGTTTCTAGCATAGTCTTCAATTCATTAGATATTATAAAGTGATTATATTTAATAATTTTTATAATTTGGTAATGTTATTCAGGAGATAATTTTTATAATCAGCCAGATTGATAAACTTTAAATAATTAACTATTTTTTCAAAGAATAAAAATATAATACTCACAAGAATATAAAGAAATTCCAGTTTTTTTTAAAATTTCTTTTGCATTATAAATATTTTGTTTCTAAAGAAACTTAATAAGTTCACAGTTTATTTTAATAGATATAGATGTCATTTGAAAATTAAAGTGAGTATAAAGATAGTTTATATATTTGCATTTTATTATTTATATTTTAAATTACTATTATCTTGCTCAATTTGGTGTTAGTAAACAAATACCTAAAATGTGATATCAAGATGCTATTAACAAAAAACAAAATCATGTATCTACCATCATTACTTTTGTCCAATATTATAAAGAAAATTATTACTAAAGAAAAAAGAGATAAAGAAAACTAAAATATTAAAACTAAATAACTAATAAAAAGTGTAGCTTATTTATAGTAGAGATCTTTTACTCTCAAATAAAATAAAAAGAATGTTAAGAATATGACTTATTTATAGTAGAGATTATCTACTCTCAGAATCAAAATCAAAAATTCAAAATTAACTTTATATAGTTAAAGGAATAAAACTGAGTACAAAATAGAATACTAATATAATTAAATTATATTTTTCAAACAATTCAAATAAAATTATAAAAGAATACTAATATAATTTATATTTTCCAAAATAAATCTTGACAAAACTATTTATTTCAGCTGAAATAGCAAGTTCTTTTATACAAAAATTATTATAGTATTACTAGCTAATACTATCTAATATACATATTATAATTTAAAGTACTATAGTATAAATTTTAGAAATATATATATTAAAAGATATCAAAGATTATTGAAAGAGGTAAAAAGTTATTAGAGTATGTAAAAAGATATGAAAAGTTATTAAAAGTTATAAGAAGTTGTGAAAAGTCATTAGAAGTTATGAGAAGCTATGAAAAGTTATCAGAAGTTATGAAAAGTTATCAGTGATTAATATGTAATCATTTTATCAAAGTTAAAAATGATCTTTCACTATACTACTCTACTATATATATAAGTATTATATTACAAGTAATATAAAAAATATAGATCTCAAATATAAATAAAATATAATGTATAAATATAAAAGTATAATAATAAATATAGTAATAAGAAATAATTATATAATGTAAAAATAGGGATAATTATGAAATAAATAAAAATTATAAGAAAATGTGATTTTACATAATCACAGAAAGATTAAGAAATTAAGGATCTTTATACTACTATAGTAACAGTATTATATATTTTAAAAATTAATTTTATTCTAAATATATAGATAATTATTATATATTTAATTAAGCAAATAATTATCATATATTTTTTAAACTTAAATTTAAATTATTAATATTTTAATTAAATTTATTATTAGTTATTTTTAATTATTATTACCATAGTAATATAAAATCTCTTAATTCCATAATTTTTTTGGTTATGTGAAATTATATTTTTATATAATTTCATAATTTATTATATAATTATCATTATTTTTATATCACATATTTATTTTTATTATTATTATTATAATGAATTAGTAAGTGAGATTTCACTTAAATTTATCTTAACAATATTAGATTAAGAGAGATTAAATTAATTAAAGAGTAAAAAGAGAGAAATTAGATTATAAACTTCAATACTAATAAAGTTTTCTAAGATTTGTGCCAATATTTACAGATATTATCTTAACAAAGAAATAAATAAATAATAAAATATATCAAAAAAATTATAAAGATTGATTAGTAAAGTCACTAGTAATCAATATAATTTAAAATTTAAGTAATTAAATAGTAAAGTTACTATTAAACAAAGAAGACTATGATTAAAAAAAAGGTAAAAACTAAAGTAATATACAAAATAACTAATTAAAAAAAATATGACTTATTTATAGTAGAGAGCTTTTACTTTCAAAAATAATAAAACAAATAAAATAAAAAGTATAATTTATTTATAGCAGAGATTTTTTATTCTCAAAATAATATTAAAAATTAAAAATTAATATAATATTATAATTCAAATTAAAATTAACTTTGTATGATTAAAGAAATAAAACTAAATAAGAAAAAGAGTACTAGTATAATTAGAAAAGAAATCTTTCAAAAAGATTACTATTATTATGATAATAAGCTTTTTAATTATATTTTTTAAATAATTCAATTCAAAATTACTATTTATTTCAGCTAAAATAGCAGTTTCTTTTATATATCTTTAGGTATATAAATTATTATAGTATTACTAATTAATATTATTTAAATATACAGATTATTATTATAAAGAACTATAAATTAAAGTACTAATAGTTTAAATATTAATATTTAGAAAGATAAATATTTATATATATTTAAAAATGTTTAAAAATATTAAAAGATATTTGAAATATTAATGTTTATGAATATATATATATATATATATGTTTGTAAATATTTGAAATTTTAATATTTATAAATATTTCATTATTTTATTAAAAATTTAAAAAGAATCTTCAAATATACTATTTTAGTAATATATAAATTATTTATAACAGATAAATTGAAAATATAGATCTCAAATAAAGAGGATAATATATAATATTTAAAAATAGAAATATAATTATAAAGAATAAATATAATAAGAAAAATAAATGTATAATTATAAAAAAATAAAGATAATTATAGAATAAATTATAAAATTATAGAAAAATAAAATTTTATATAATTAAAAGAAAGATTATAGAATTAAGAGATTTTATATTACTATAATAATATATAGTTCTTTTTCAAAAAATTTTTGCTTTTGCAAAAATTAATTAATAATCTTTAATATTTTCTTCTTATTTAAATAATATTATCGTAGTAGCATAAAAATCCCTAATTTCTTAATCTTTTCATGGTTATGCAAAATCACATTTTCTTATAGCTTTTACATTTTATAATTATTCCTATGTTTTTACGTCATATAACTATCCCATATTATTATATTTATTATCACATTTCTATATTTAGATATTGTCTTATTTTTAGTTAGGATCTGCATTTTTATTATTT
>CAJVPS010001485.1:0-15382 GCA_910591765.1 Ambispora leptoticha | reverse complement strand
AAAAACTTTCATCATGTTCATTATTATTGCAATCTAATGCACGTGTGAAGTTAGATGAATTAATGACTCACACATAAATTAATAAATCCTCTAATTCCTTTAGAAGAATCGAATATATATCTTACAGTTCTGGAAAAAGAGGTTTCCTCAAATAATTCCTTAAATAAAAAAATCATCAAACCTTTAGATAATTATCCACTTCGAGAAAAAAATATTACACAACACACACCTCAATTGTTTCGTTAAATTGTTGGCGATAAATCGAATCAACCTCATCTATGTCATTGTCCAATCGCAAAAAGTTCTTTGCTATTTCGGTAAAAGTCTTAAAATTTTCTGCGGAATAGAGATGGATTTGTCGATGAGAAAATCGAGATTTTACTCGTTTCTCAAGTAAAAATAAGGCATCCTAATAAAGCAAATGTATTAGAATTCATCTTTATATATAGATATATTTAAATTCTTACCAGACGGCGAGTCATTCCAATTATGGCAACTGGTGCCTGATTATCTTGAGAAACATCGAAAAGATTATAGAGGAGTGCTTGTTTATTATGTTGAGTGAATAAATCGAATTCATCTAGGATGAAGATTATTGGCTTGCTACTCTCTTTATTCCCGGATTTTAAAAGATTCAATATATAAATGAGCGAATCTGCAAATGAATGCTAAAAAGAAGCAGCAACCGATCAAAATAGGATTTAGAGAAAAATAGTTATTCATTATATTTGTTTTGCTTACAAATATTTGGCCTTCAAGTTGTGACTGTAAAGAAAGCTGACGTGAAATTTCTTGAAATGCGAGGCGATCATTAGTTTGCGTAAATCCACTGAGATTTATGCAGAAGAAATTATCGCCATGTAATGATGTTAGTTCCTTAATGGCTTTTCGAACAATCTTTTTTTTACCGAATAAATAATGAATATCAAGTCAAAATCATACAATAGTCCAGTTCACTTGAAGAAAAAATTACCGTTGTTTTCCCCGTGCCAGCACCACCTAATATCAAACAAGAGTTGCTTTCGCCCGTAGATACAGTCCGGTTGAGAATGTCATATAGTGTCCTGCAAAATATATCTTCCTTAATATAAAGACAATTCAAAAGAAATCCCTCTTATTTTGCAAACATACGCGTATTCGTTTTCTAGACCTATAAGTTTCGCTGGAATTACGCGTTCTGAAAGCCTGTCCTTGAGCTCTTGACGAATCTTTTTTACGCTTTTTTCGTTAGGAATGAGAGCTTTATCTTTTTCACTAATAATAGGTCCAGTGCGCCGACGCTTACAAGAAATTGACACTTTTTGTTCTTCATAATCCTCAGAGCCTGAAAACATTTCTATAGAGCTTGATTCTGTTTTAACAGTTGTGCGTTTCATTTTGCAATTACTCAAAGTCGCGTTCATTTAACATCGATCAACACAATAATTTCATAATTTTGGTTTCATGTAAATCACCATTTTGGAAGCTTATAATCAGGTGACTTGAAATATCCTATATTTTGATTGGTGATTTTTCCTCCGTAGTTAGAATTACCTGCAAAGTGCGTCAAAAGGTAGTATGTGTTGCACGCCGTCATATTGTACCAAAGTGTTATTACCGATACCTATATTAAAAAAACTATAGGCTCTCGTTTAAATAACTTACTAATTAGAATCTACTTTCAGCGTTGGGCCTTCCTTTCTACACAAGTGACGCGCACGCGTAATAAGTAGTGCTTTTGACAAAATGTCGAACCCACAAACGTTAGTATACTTTACTAGCAAAATCGACATCAATGGTTCTGACCCCTAAATTCTCTTCTTGTTACTTTACTGATTGTTCTTTATCACTTACTCATCGCCTCCAAATCCTTTTTATTTCTCGAAAACCTTAGGAGAACAGTACGATTAACAGGTATCTAGAAGTTTTTTAACCCATGTCGTTCTTAATTGTTCTCAAGGAAGTTTCTAATCTAAAATTTTATTTTTACTATTGTAGTTATTGCAGCAGATGGTTTATATAAGAGAGATGTTTTTCGTATGTTGAATTTTGTTACGTTCGCCAGAATATTCATCGTTTCATATCTAAAGAAGAACAACTAATTTTGTTTCTCAATAATAGGGTTACCTGATCCGTTTGCAGTTGTAACGGTAGATGGTGAACAAACCCAAACAACTTCTGTGATCAAAAAGACGTTAAATCCATATTGGAATGAAAGTTTTGATGTGTGAGTATATATTAATCTTATTATATGGATAGGATTTTTATCTACTTTTAGCTAATCGATGTTTTTGTGTAACGTACTCGTTTATAGACAGGTTACGAACCAAAGTGTAATTGCTGTACAGATATTTGATCAAAAAAAATTCAAAAAGAAAGATCAAGGCTTCCTTGGTGTAATAAATGTTCAGATGATAGATGTGTTTGATGTGAATCTTGGTGGCGATGGTAATGATTTTTTTGAGCAATAATTACCTAAATTTTTCATTATTAAAATAAACTTGTTTTAAACTTTTTTCATTTTATAAAATAACAGAGATGTTAACACTCGATCTCAAAAAATCAAATACAAATGAAGTCGTTCATGGTAAATTAATCGTCAATTTTTCAACAAATGTCAATACTCCAGCTTCGAATCAAGGCATCACTGCAAATGGAGTTAATGTCCAGGCAGGACCTTCTCATACTCGAACTGGATCACTCACTTCAACAACTTCAACAAATAACAGAAACTTTCTCAACACGGGAGAAGGTTCTTCAAGACCAACAAACGCATCAGCACCATCTATAGCAACCCCGGTAAATGGAACACCGAAGCCTGGAAACAATGCAGCTGGAGCAAGTGGAGCAAATGGAGCAAATGGAGCGTCAACAAATCGAACATTTGGTTCTTTTGAAGATCACTATGGACCTTTACCTTCTGGGTAATGATTTTTTGAACTTCTATTTCTTCTTTAAACGGACATTCTCACACACATGTATATGGGAGTGCGCTCCTTTCTTCACTTTTTACAGGATTGTAGAAATCATGAATTTATCAATTTTTAATTATAGAAATCATGAATTCATCAATTTTTAATTAATAGGTGGGAAAGACGTGTGGATCATTTAGGTCGCACTTACTATGTTGATCATAACACACGCACAACTACATGGACCAGACCATCGATGACAGCTACTTCTGCACAGCGCCTTCAAGAACGGCAAAATATAACGGAAATGGAACGTCAAAGACACAATAACAGAACTCTTCCAGAAGAAAGACCATCCGGAACAAGTACACCATTACTAAATAGTCCATCCTCCACTTCTGTTAATACAATTGATACAGCAGCAACTAGTGTTTCCTCTACAAATGGAGTGGCGCCAATGCTCTCGAGCGCAACTACTGCGGGATATGGACCTTTACCATCTGGATGGGGTGAGTGATTTTAAATCGTACAAAATATGTTTGAGAAATTTATACAAATCAATAACATCTTAACCTTTGATACTTAGAACAAAGGCATACACCAGAGGGCAGACCATATTTTGTTGACCACAATACACGCACAACAACATGGGTGGATCCTCGAAGACAACAATACATTAGAATGTATGGAAATAATGCCAATAATGTAACTATACAACAGCCAGTATCTCAACTCGGGCCATTGCCTTCTGGTTGGGAAATGCGACTGACAAGTACAGCAAGAGTCTATTTTGTTGACCATAATACAAAGACTACCACATGGGATGATCCACGGTTGCCAAGTAGCTTAGAGTACGTATCGATCATATTGCATCTCCTCTTTCTACACAACAAGTATACTAATTTATTAAGCTTCTAATATAATCGACTAATAGTCAAAATGTACCTCAATACAAACGAGACTTCCGTCGAAAACTCATATATTTCCGATCTCAGCCTGCTCTTCGACCTGTGCCAGGTCAATGCCATGTTAAAGTTAGACGAAGTCATATATTTGAAGATGCTTATTCTGAGATAATGCGGCAACAACCACAAGAATTGAAAAAACGACTTATGATAAAATTCGATGGCGAGGATGGTTTGGATTATGGTGGTCTATCAAGGTAATTATTTTGTTCTCATTTTTCTTAGATTATTTTTTTCATTTTGGAATTGATATTTTTGCTAACTGTTTTTTTATGATTAATTATAGAGAATTCTTCTTTCTTCTTTCACATGAAATGTTCAATCCATTCTATTGTTTGTTTGAATACTCTGCTCACGATAATTACACCCTCCAAATTAATCCGCATTCGGGCATCAACCCTGAACATTTGAATTATTTCAGATTTATTGGTCGAGTAGTTGGGCTTGCTATTTTTCATCGTCGATTTTTGGACGCATTCTTTATTACATCTTTCTATAAGATGATTCTAAAGAAAAAAGTGGGATTACCTGATATGGAAAGCGTGGATGCAGACTTCTATAGAAGTTTGACCTGGGCTTTGTATGTTTTGTTAATAAGCTTGAATAGATTTAATTGCAATCCTGGAAACTGAAAAATATTCCATGTTATTAGGGAAAATGATATCACAGACATATTAGATTTAACGTTTTCGACCGAGGATGATCGCTTTGGGGAAGTTTTCACTGTCGATTTAAAACCAGATGGACAAAATATTCCAGTAACTGAAGAAAACAAGAAAGAATACATAGAGTAATAATATTTTTTTTTCTCTCCAAATTCTTCAAATTAATTTTTATTTGATAAGAATTTAACTCTTTAAATGATAGTCTTATCACCGAATGGCGCATTTCAAAACGAGTTGAGGAACAATTTAAAGCATTTATGGAGGGATTCAACCAACTTATACCACAAGAATTAATTG
This sequence comes from Ambispora leptoticha, assembly GCA_910591765.1. Taxonomy (NCBI): domain Eukaryota; kingdom Fungi; phylum Glomeromycota; class Glomeromycetes; order Archaeosporales; family Ambisporaceae; genus Ambispora; species Ambispora leptoticha. Next base: position 10,564 of record CAJVPS010001485.1, on the reverse strand, counting down.
CCGTTTTTGACGAGCGTGAATTAGAGGTTGGATTTTTTTAGCATATTGGAAATATTTTGAACGATGCGTTTTTATTCATACTAATCAAATAAATCAAAACTTTTGTCCTGAAGCTACTTATTGGTGGTATTGCTGAAATTGATGTGGATGACTGGAAAAAACATACTGATTATCGAGGTTATTCAGAGTCTGATGATGTCATACAATGGTTTTGGAAGGTTTGTTTTCTTTGAAATTACAATTGTTTTTTTTACCTTACTAAAATACAATAACATGCGTATTGATGTTTTCTTAGTGTGTACGGTCATGGGACTCTGAAAAGAAATCACGTCTATTACAATTCACGACAGGAACTTCTCGTATCCCTGTTAATGGATTTAAAGATTTACAAGGAAGTGATGGACCTCGGCGATTTACAATTGAAAAAGCTGGGGATGTTAGTCAGCTACCTAAAAGTCATACATGGTAAGTTTCTTGATCATCGTATAAAAGAGGAGATATGATAACTGAATAATAATCTTGTTCATTTTTTAATTATTTAGTTTTAATCGAATTGATTTACCTGCATATAAGAATTACGATTCGTAAGTGTATACATCAATTTTTGTTTGTTTATAATAACTCAACTTTTTTCTCACATTTTATTTGTTTTAAAATAGATTGGTTTCTAAATTAACACTGGCAGTGGAAGAAACTGTTGGATTTGGGCAGGAATAATCCTGTATTTGTTAATATTAAATTCTTAATTTAAAGATAACCACTTCAATTTCTTAATTATTTTTCAATGGTTTATTTGGACTCTTGATTTATACTGCTATATTTACCTTTCTATAATACTACTGTTCGATTATACTTTCCCGTTTTATTTGTTGATATTATTTACCATAGTACATATAACTAGATATCATTACGAAAATTGCAAAATATGCTATATATTTATATATAGTCAAATTTATATATAAAGAATTTTTTTACACCTTTTACCCATTTGTTTCTACATCAGTTTTTTTCATATAATAATTATTAACTTAAATAATAAGTCTAACGAACTTTTAAACACGTAAAAGCTTAATTATTTGTTCGGAATATTCGACCTTTGACTACGACACGCAAAAACTTCGATTGTCTTTGACCCACCTTCAGAACACGTAAAGATAAATTGATGTCTCTCAAAACTCGGACAATTTTAACAATCATCAAATTCATTAATCATCTTTTACAATTATAATTTCTGCCTTCTCGCATTTAATAAATTTAGAATTTTGTTAGGTTCATTTATATCATTGTGCTTCTTTTGACATGTCGCATTTGATCATCTAAATTCAATTGAAGAGTACATTTTTCGTCGATATCATCCTTACCAAAATTTAAAAAATTAAAATTGGGTACCCATATGGTGGGTGAAATTTTTTCAGGCTTTAGCATTTGTGGATGATACAAGACAAACTCGATAAGACGAAAGTCGGGGCAGAGACAATTTATTCGGCTTATCGAGATTTTCGTTTTGCTAAATTTCGCACTAAGCCGAATTTATATATAATAAAAAATTTGATAAACCAGGCTTAATGCAATTTCGGCTTAGCGTGGCTTCGTCTTAACGAGTTTGCCTTGTTGTAACATTCTGTGTAAGTCAAGCATCTCAAGCTCCCTGACGAGCTAAATGCCTTGTATGCACAACTAGTATCGGGATCTTGATCGAAATTTATGGAAATGTCTCATAGCCGGTGTTCCTGATAAAATTTTCTCAACAAAAACAAATACCAGGATGAGTAGATAATACACGTTCACACTAAAAAACAATCAGGCAATTTGCACATGATTTCACATTTAGTTGATGTCACACCATTCGTATTAAAAGAATATCTATTATCTATTTTTCGTGACATATCGATATTACTATTAATTAAATTGGGACTATGCCCAAAAAAAGGAATAATTAATTTGAACAAAATGAATAACGATGATGAATAATAAAGATAATAAAAAGAATATAGTCAATATGAGGTTAATAATATAAAGTCCATCAATTATAAAACTACATTGGAATATATAGAAAAATATATAGAAAATGCAAAGAACGACAACACTATGTCTACATAAAGTGTTTGAAAAATTCGTTGATTAAAATTGATATTATATATTATGGTTCCCCTCATTCTTCTTCCCCTAACAAACATCCACTCAAACATTACACTCTCACATTGTTCAAGAGTATATTTTTACTACTGAATCAGCGCCACCACTTGCTAGCCACGGCATGTTCGGATGATATTGCACGGATAGTACCCCTTCGTCAGATTTACGCCGATGAGACACAAATTCCTGGATACAAGTTCGACTGTTAAAAATATCCCATAACCGTATTGAGGAATCGTGGCCTAGAATAATTACATAATCAAGATGTTTATTTAAAACTATAAGTTGTAGCAAAAAGTTTATTATATAATTAATTACCTCCTGATATTAGAATCATTCCAGATGGATCAACATCAAGTGAAGTAACTGCATCCATATGTGCAAGCGTTGAGTATGTGCATTGCCCTTTTTATATATTGGACAAAAATAATTAAGAATTTAAAAGAACTAGATAGAACAAACATAATATTCTTTATACCTGTTTTCACATCAAAGAATCGCATATATTGATCTTCATGTGCTGAGAATAATAAAGACAACGTCGGATGTGCAACGATACGGTTTATTTGTGTCGCGGGAGTATTATCATATGTCTCATCACTCTTGAAGTCTAAAATACACTGGCCAGTTTCAATATCAAATAATTTGATGATAGAGTTTTGATAAGCAACTGCAACTTTCGTTAGATCAGTATGTACAAAGTCGATTGAAGTTGGTATTGGCGGACGTCCTTTTGATCATTATTATTATTATTGTCACGATACAATTGAATAAATAGATTACTAGAGAATAAACAAAGCAATAGTTAAATCCATGAAAAAATAAATGACTTACCATCGCCATTCATCTTTTCACTATTATCAGTTCCATAATAGTTCCAAGAGGTTTTTAACGGAGACCCGTCAGTTTCTGTGTCCCATATTTTAACTGTTCCATCAGCTGAAGCAGACGCTAAGAGTCGGGTATTTCGATTTCTTATAGGGAACAATTTTATATCCCAAATAACATCCGTGTGACCAATATATGTATTCAAGTTCAAAGATGGATCTAACAATTATATTTATCACAAAAAAATACAGTTTCAATAAAAAATGGCATACACGCATGTCTGCTCTGAAAAAAAAGCGTTAAATCATGTATAAATTATTTTATTACCGACAGGAGCATAGATTTCACGTTTCGGCGATGGTAAACTCCATACACGTATTGTAGCATCCATACTAGCCGAATAACATCTTCGTTGTTCTGATTCCATTACGACAGCGTTTACAGCTCCTAGATGCCCACGATAAGTTATGGATGCTTCAATATCTTGCATAGGTGGAGACCTTTTAAAAGAACATTAAAGTGTCAATAGGAATTTCAGGAGTTTGGTGACTCTAAAGATTTCTGACTGTGGAGGTTACTATGACTTAGCGTCAGGAACTTTATGCACATCAATGAAAATGTGACAACAACTATTTTGTGATTGTATGGGGGTGTGACTATAGAGGGAACAACTATATCTTTTATAAACAATTAAAATTTTGAAATACAAGTTTTCATACTTATTTGATATGATATTCTTAAGATCCCATAGTTTTATTGTTCCGTCTTCAGATCCTGAAACAAGCAAAAGCTCAGATTGATGCCAAGATATCGATCTTACTGTATCAAGATGACTATATAACATATCATATTAAAATTAATGTTTTTTTTAAATAACTACACAAAGGGCTAGCTAGAATAGAGAAATCACCTTCGACAAGTAAATCTCTGCCGCCACATTTTATGTTCGGAACCATTTTGTTGTAATTGGTCTGACTATTTGAAAAACAAATCATTTAACTACAATGATGAATTTTTAAAAAACATTACTCAAGTAAATAAAAAATCCCTACTACCTCGGGTCTTTGTGTATCCGTATCATCCTCCAGATTGAAATCAAACTTTTCTAAACCATCAAGTTGAGGATCAGATCCACTATTACTCGCTAAAATAAATATTAGAAAAAAATCTTTTTAATAAATTATAACAAAAAAAAATTTACCCAATTTCATTAGTTTTGTAACGTTCCCCTCTGAGATATTGAATTTTTTCTGAACATCTTTGGTCTATTCACAATACACACGACAAGTCAAAGGTTAAAGACAATCAATCACATCTAAAAATAAAATATTGAAATGATAAATTCACATACCAATTGATCTTCCTCTTCTTTTATGTCTTCTGCGTTTTTTCCTGACGTGAATTTATTGCCGGATCGTCCTTTCCAATTTTCCGAGGATTTCGGATTATGTATCACTGTTGTTTTATTCTCATCGAATTCCTCATCCGGTTTACCATTAGACGATATTGTTGGTGCTGATTTATTCACCCCATTATCCCTATGCTCATATGAAGTGTTATTTGTTATAGATGTAAATGAATTTCTTTGTTCGTAATTTGGTGACATAGGCAAAGATTGTTCTTCGTCAGAGCTTTTTGCATCAATTTTGTCATTATCTTCGGATATTGCAGTTGAAGGCTCTAATATAATATCAACAACAGGAGATGTGGGTGATTGTGGTGATGATGATGATGGGGTTGGTGTTGATGATGAGGTGCCGGGTGTTGGTCTAGATGGCCGTCTGATAGATATATTTCCTGCAGCATTATGATTATTTGCATCAGCATTTATCCCAATATACACTGTATTAGATCGATTGTGTTTCCTATTTGCGCCATCCGGTACAGAAGATGATGTTGGCCTAATTCCATTAGCACCAATATTTGTGGCAGCATTCGTTAGATAATCAATTTCTTGCATACACCTGTAATGAATTCGATGGCATTAATTTCATCGATACTACAAGTGTGATAAAGAACCCCAGCAAAAAACTCCTGTTTGGAGATCGCATACGCTTTCAGAAGTTCGCGACTTTTACCACGATGTTTTGGATCTCTAGCTGCTGTAGATAAATTTCTGTATGGCAAGGATCCCATGTTAATTAAGCTGGATAATCCAGACGTGGAAGAAGCCTTGACACCAAGTTGCTCATTTTCTGAGACGGTGAATGAATTAACTGATTCCATTGAATTGATCGGTTGTTAGAGATATATTTTTTAATGATGCAAAATTAAAGAGTATAAGCTTTATTAATTTTTAAATTTCTAGGAATAAATAATTTTTCGCCACTTACATGCTTCTTCGCTAGCTGGGGATTCAGCTTTAATTGATTGAGCATTTGAAACAGGGGTAACAGCGGAAAGATATTTACTCCTATTAAAGACATTTATATAAAATTATGGTTAAGAACTTTCCATTGAAAACTTATCTCACTTCATATATACCTTTCCTGTCTTAAAGCATACTCGAGCATTTTAACCCTTCTCATTAAATCATTTTTCATATTCTCATTGCCCCGTCGTTCCCCCTCTAATAAAGCAATACGGGCCTTAATTGTATGAACAGGATAATTGAATTATCAAAAGGTCAGCGTAAGAAAAAAAATTTATGTAATATACATGAATTGTAGCTAAATATTCCGGGAAAGAGAAGTTCCAAAGAAATTCCGTCAAAACTTAACCTTCATTAAACTAGGTTAAGTCGCCAATACCCAATACCTCTAAATTTAAACTTAAAATGACTTACTTTCATTTCAGCTCTTTCAATTTCCCATTCGTTCCTATCCTTCTCATATCTCCGCCATTCTGCTTGTAAAAAATGAAGTACTCCGGGTAATGTGTATTCTGGAGACTGTGAAGCTTGTGTTTGTTGTGAAGGTTGCTGCTGTTGTTGTTGTTGCTGTTGTTGTTGGCCATAAGTTTGTGCCATGGAACTATCAAAATTATGTGAAGCTAAATCGGAATCGATCTGACTTGCTTTAGACGAAAGAAAGAAGAATGGCAAACAGATGAGGATAATATAGAACGATTGATGAAACTCGTCTGTCTTAATCTTTTTAACGTAAATCGAAGGATTGGAGTTTTAAGATTTGTTGTGAAGTAAAATCTAAACTCGCGAAGACCTGGTTGATACTGGAGTCATTTGTTAGTTGCAGATGCCACGCTACGTCATTTAGTGCCTTAATTCGATCCACGTGTTAAAGTTCAATAGTAAAAATTTACCAAAAAGACATAGTAACTTCTATATGATTTATAGTTGCATATGATAAATTTTTTCAAAATTGGCAACTCAATGACGGAGGAAGCAACAAACAAGTATGTATCTAAGCTCGTTACCTAAAATTCAAAGCGTTTTAAAAAGCGCGACAACCAGCCAGGCTTCGTTGTGTTTTGCCACAACAATTAAAAGAACGTGTCTTTGTCGAGCGTGGACGGCGACAGGACTGCTAAAGCAACGAACTCTGGTTGGCTGCCAAAGGTATTCTTTAAGTACGTACTGTTGACAACATGCATTTATTGAAAACGACAACGCCTAGTGATAAAGATCTAAAGTACGAATGCGAAAGAGGCTTGCGCAAATAATCTTTATTAATAATTTATTGTCATTAGTCGTAAGAAATCAACTGTTTATACCAGAACTGGTGACAAAGGTACATTAAGGACTGGCGTTGAAGAGGAAAATTTCATTGTGCTCGAAAATAAAGTTAACTTTTCTAGGCACTTCGAGTTTGTATAATGGTGAGCGTAGACCTAAGAATGACAGTATATTTCATGCATTGGGGGATATCGATGAATTAAATAGCAGTATAGGGTAAGCACATAACTTAAGTTAGAATTCTGCAAATGATTATTACTCACATATTTTGTTGTATATACGCTATATGTCAACACAAATTAAATGCAGTATTGCGCATCACTATTGCAAGAAAGCTCGGAATGGATTGGAGGATCGATTAATATCGGTAAACTTTTAATTATTGACACGTTTTTATAAAAAGCTGTTATGCGTGGCTAATTTATTTTTTGTTTTTTTTGGGTAGATTCAATGCAAATTAATTGAATTGTCTTCAAATATCGCGACGCCTCGCATAACTTCACACGAGAATAAATTATGTATGCTGGTGATATGATTCACATGTGTGAAAATTTATTCTGATGTTTCATTATGTTCTGATACGATATAATTTTACTTTATTAGCGTATACAACCTTTGATCCAACGAACGTTGATACTTTGGAATCATGGATTGATGAATTGGATGCGGTCAGATTATATTTAATTCTCTTTACTAGGGTTGATTCACTGACATAGTTTTTTTTTTCAAATTTTACGTATTAGCAACTTCCTCCCCTCAAGCATTTCATTCTACCATCGGGAGGTGAAAGTGCTATATTTTTGCATCAATGCCGATCGGTTAGTTTTTACAGATCTATGTTTGGTTCTCTTAAAATAGTACAAATTATATGTTATTGCTTCACAGATTTGCAGGAGAGCAGAAAGAGCAACAGTGGGATTAGCAGAGAACGAAAAAGCTAATCCGGCCGTTCAACGATATCTCAACAGGTAAATAACTAACCAAATTCAATAATGATAATGAACTATATATTTATTTAAAAGAAAAGAACTATTTTGCTTTTTTAGGTTAAGCGATTTCTTTTTCGTGGCTGCACGATACGCTGCAAAATCTGATGGGGCAATAGAGAATTATTATGAGCAGCGACGAAAGGATAAAAAGAGTAACTTGGTGACAAGAGAATTGAATGAAAGCACAAGCAGCAGCCAGAATATTCTTTAATTTGCTTTTAGATGTAATATTCAAACAATAATAAATATTCAATTAATGCAATAATTACATCCACCCTTCAAATTTTATTGAAAAGCAAAAATTCTGCGAAAATATACAGCGGCGCTAAAAGTTAATACATCATGAAATAATCTATCTAGAAAACATACTTATAAAAATATTATTTCCATTTAATGATTTACGCGTATTTTTTTAATTAGTGAAATTTTGATAACAAATATTTTTGCCAAGGAAAATGCCGAAAGAATCCTAGTAATAAAAATATTTCCCTTTATGAATCCTACATGTATAACCGATTTTCAGCTAAATCAGAGTGTTAGCTATTGCTTTGAATGTCAATGTTAAATCAATTTACTAAATGAATTTTTAACATTCGTAAGATTGTATCTCAATTAGTGCCCTAGCCACGGCAAAAAAAAGTGTCGGTCACGTGATTTTCCGACCAATATCTAGCACTCGGCTGTATCACGTTATTACGACTGATGCCGATGTAATGGCACACTTTGCAGATATTTAATTAGCCAAGGCAAGAAAATAATAGCTTTATTATTAGCTTTACTAATGATAAACTTTATATGATTAGTTATTTATTAGTCTTTATTAAAAAAAAAAGCTTCAAGTTAACATTACATTTGTAAAAATTCAAATAAAATAAAAAAATTTACTTATCATTATTTAATTTCAAACTAAAACATGATTCCAAGTGAAAGTTCAAGAATAATTTTATATATCAAGTTTATTAATCTTTATTATAAAAAAAGCTTTAAGTTAATATTACTATTATAAAAATTTAAATAAAATAAAAAATCTATTTATCTTTATTTAAGTTTGAATGAATATATAATTTCAAGTAAAAATTCAAGAATGATTCTATATACTATTATCATTATTCTATTAAAATTTATAATTTCAGATTTTATAAAGAAAATTATTTAATTATTAAATATTTTATAATAATACATAATTTCTGACTTCTTATTTTTTAGTATTATATTTATAATCATATCTATATCTTTTTTATAATATTCTTCAATATATGAAATTATATTATATCTTTTATTTTTTTGTATTTTTATCAATAATATATAGTATATTATGATAATTTCTCTCATTTTTCTAGTATTTTTCAGCATAATTATTTATATTTTTAAGTATAATAAATCATGTTACTTATTCTTTATTATTATTCAACCTATTAATATAATAAAGAAATTATATAAAATTAGAATAATATTACTTTTAATATAATAAAAAATAAAAAATAAATAGCTTTTAGATCTTTAAAAATAAAAATAAAAAGAAATACTTGTAAAAATTATATTATAGAATCATAATTTTAATATATTGATTAAATTTTTTTTATCAGAAAAGATATCAATTTAGATTAGATTCTTTAGTTTAAAAAAGATAAAATATATTATTAATTAAATAATTTAATTAATCTAAGTTTAAGATTTTTAACTAAAAAAAGTATAAGAATAAAAAGAATAAATTACTTAATAATTAATATATAAAATTTTCTTTATTCCATCTCATAATTATCTTTAAAAATACTTATATTAAATAATATTTATAAAATTCACATAAAATTTAAATTAACTAATAAAATTAATTTAATTACTCTCTTCTACTTATTATTATAATTTATAAATTTTTTAAATTTATAAAACTTTAATTCATTTGTGATAATATCAAATCTATTGATCTTTATTATATAAAAAGCTTCAAATTAATTTTATAATTATAAATATTTAAATAAAATAAAAAATTTACTTATTATTCAAATTAAAACATATTTCTAAATAAAAGTGTAAATAAAAAAATATTAAAAAATAAAAATTAAATTTAATAATTATTTATTAATTAAATTAAAAAATTAGAAAAATTATAATAATTAATAATCTTTTATAAACTTCTAAATAAAAAATTATTTTTATTAATTCAGTAATATATTATACTTTTATAATAGATCTTTATCAAAAAACTACTAATAGAAGAATTATATATATATAAAAAATAATTTATGATGATAATTTAGAATATAAATCTTTAAACTGCTAATGAAAAAATTATATATATATAAAAAGTAATTTATAATAGATAATTTAAATATAAATTTCTAATATAAATATATTAATATATTAAGATTAAATATTTTTGCTAATATTATTAAAATTATATAATTTAATATAATTATATTATTAAAAAATAAAATAAGTAAAAGTAATTCTAAAAGTAATATTCAAGTAATTATAATAATTATATTAAAAAAGATTATAAAAGATATATATATTTTATTTTTATTAATAATTTTTATTTAAATCTCTAAATTTAAAGTATATTTCAGTTATTATAATATAAAAATAATAATAGATTTCTATTATAATAATTCAATATATAAATATATAATCTGTAATTATTACTATAAAAAATACAAGAATAAAAGAGAAATTAATATAAATTTAATATTAAAAAAAAGTTATACTAGAAATTAATCTAAATATAATTATTTAAAATATAAATACTGCAAGTAATACTAATATTTTTCAAATTAATATTGTAACAAAATTAGATTAATAATTAGTAATTATATAATATTTAACTTTTATTTTGCAGATCATTGCTGCGCCACATACTGCGCCACACGTGACTTACTGCGCCACAATCACCCGATCTTGCCAAGAAAAGTCACACGGTATATTTGAGTTATTTTAGCTATAGATAGTTTCTTAGTAGAATTTCTCTTTTCTCTTGTTC
>CAJVPS010001484.1:0-15383 GCA_910591765.1 Ambispora leptoticha | reverse complement strand
AAATATATTTTTACAAAAATATTTTTAAAATTACTTATTAAAAATATTTTTAAATAATTTTTTTTTAAAGTTATTTTATATAGATACCTAATCTAACATATTTGATGCAAAATTTTACAAAATTTTATTAAGCTAATATGTCTTGTGCAATTAGAGAATCTTATTCATAATATCCTAAAGAATATATTTACAAACATTTATGAGTTTTGAATAATTCATTATTAAAATATAGACAAAAATGTTACATGCTATTACTTTTATCAAGAACTATATATCTTGAGTTTTTATGACTACTTATTATTTTTTTATTAAATTATCTATTAATTATCATCTATAAGTATATCAAGATCCTAATTTTACTATTAGAATATCCTCTCAATATTTTGTTTTTATTATCATTCTCTTTAATCTGATTTTTCTTAATAATTCTGAACTTTTTAATTACTTACAGAAAATATTAAAATAGTATTAATTAATTAAATTATATATTTATTATTTTATAAATTAATTCAACTTGATTTTAGTAAAATACATACTATTCATCTTAGGTAAAGAGTAGTATAATTAGTTAATACTTTTATATTTAATTATATCAATACTTAAAAAAAATAACTTAATTTAATTGAATAATTTTATTAATAGTTTATTTATTAAAACTTTACTTTATAATTATAATCAAGAATTTCTTCCAATAATAGTAATATTAATAAATATTATTCTGAAACTAAAAATTTAGAAGATATATCTATTTCTCTAGTATAAGTAATAATAAATAGTAGATCAGAAAAAAATAGTAATTATTTAGATTTAGAAGAAGAAAATAATACTTAAATAAATTTAGAAGATAATAATCAAGAAATCAAAGAAAAAGATAATTAAATAGCTCAAAATAATAATAATAATAATAATTTAGATAACTTAATTATAGCTATTAGTATTCTGACTAATTATATAACCAATTAAAATATCAGACTTATAAAGAAGATTATCATTTCTATTAGAAAATATAGAAGAAATAATCAAGATCTAATTAAATAGCTAAAAGACTTTAATATTACTATACAAGCCTATAGAATTATAGCTATAAAAAAAGTATAGTTAGTTAGAGAATATTTAGAAGATACTGCTATCTTATAATATAATAAAAGTAAAGATAATATCATTTATCTAATTATTTGAAATGATAATAATAATTAATCAGATAGTTTTAGTTATTAATTTACTATCTATTTCTGAACTAGAGAGAAAATAGATCAATAACAAGATAAGATTAAAATCTTGTAATAAATCACTATTGTAGATGAATATACAGATAAATTTATTAATTTACTTTATAAAATAGATTTTAATAATAAATATCTGAAAGAATATAAAATCAGAATTTACAAAAGAAAACTCAAATTGAAAATTAGAAAATAGATACAGCTATTAGCTAATAGAACTTTCTTAAATATGATTCAAGTAGTAAAAAATATGAAGAAAGCTAATACAGATATTTCAATTTATGAATATTACTAATTCCAGATTTAGAATAATTCAATACTTAATGCTATTTTAATAATATTTTAAGAACTTAACCAGTAAATAAAAAGTATTAAAACTAATAAAAGACCAAATTATAATGAAAATAACTCTGATTATAGATCTAATAATCAAAATTCTAAATCAGTTTCTATTTGTTATAATTATGATAAGTCAGATCATATTTATTCTAACTATTCTTAGTTATAATTAAGAATAATTAGAATAACTTTGAAAATAATTATTAACAAAATAATATAATATCAAATTAGACAAATACTAGTAATAATCAAAATATAAATAATAATCAGAATACATTATTAGCTTAAATATAAACTCTTACTGATAGTATTCAAATATTAACTGTCAAATCAGATAATATAAATTTACTTCTTGATATATATAAATATTTAATTACTGATAGAAAGACTTGAAATTCAAGAGCTATATCTTATAAAACCAGATCTGTAGGTTAATCTTATAAAGAAGTTATTAAAAAAAATAAGAAAACAAATGATAATAAAAAAGATGAACAAGCAAATACTTCTGAAATTATTCTTGATCAGGATATGAATAATATTAAATTATCTAAAACTCTTAAAAAGAACTTAATAAAAAAACTATTTGCAAGAAGAAAAATAAAATTACTTTATTTATACTTACTACCATGGCTGAATTCTATAATATTCTAGAAAATTTAGCTTAACAAAAAGTAAATATAATAGTTTTTTAACTTATTTAAATCTTATCTTCACAAAAAACTCAGTTATTAAAAGAAATATATCAAGCTATAGTACTTAAATCTAAAAAAAAAAGAAAAGTAATGTTTGGATAAAAATTCAAAACTATATTTATCTGATATGAAATTAAAGTTGAAAAGAATATTATTAATTTAATTATTGATACTAATATTTTTGAATATGTTACTATATATAACTTTATTAAAAATATAGAATTGAAAATATAATGCAGTTCAAATATATCTATATCTAATATAAATAAAATATTTAAATAATCTCTTGAAGTTATTAATAATCTACTTTTGAATATTAATGAAATTATAATTCTAATTGAAGTAGATATTACTGAAGTTAAAAATATATTAGTTATTTTGAGTTTATATAAACTTAAAATAACTTAGATTAGATTATAATAGTCTCAAATGTGTGCTATAATGACACAAATGTGATACCATTGTCAGTGTCATGATATATATTTTATGACATATTTTTGATGACAAAAATATGACATTATTATCAATGTTGTGATATAATTTTTATAATACATTTTTGATGACAGAAATATAATACTATTATCATTATTATCTGATTTCCATTGCTGAGCTACATGAGTAAAAAATATGCTAATAATATATTCAGTCACGTATTATTATTTGCAGATCTGATATGAGAGCTATGCCCGAATCTAACATGCAGTGTCTTAGCTTTCTGGTTAATTTCTCAATAAGAGCCAGGTTTGAGATACATAGTGCTGAAATAGTATTTATATTCTGGCTTTGTATAATGCACTTGAGTATCAATCAAGAATGAGACACATAATACTGAATTATTAATATATCTGATAATAATATCAAAGCATCTAATAATAAGATACGTAATGCTGAATTGTTAATATATCTGATAATAATATCAAAGCATCTGATAATGAGATACATAGTACTGAATTATTAATATATCTGGTAATAATACCAAAGTATCCGATAATGAGATATATAATACCAAATTGTTATTCCTATTTGGTAATATGTAAAAGTAAAAATTTATCTTATCTCTTTTCTTATAATATTCTGTCTTTACATATTACTTTTTTGATACTTTATTATTTCTATTTGGTAATATATAAAAGCAAAAATTTATCTTATTTCTTTTCTTATAATATTCTGCCTTTACATATTACTTTTTTAACACTTTATACTAGCTCTGCTAATATCTACCTAATGATACGTAAAAACTCAATTTTTTGTAATCTTTATATATTACTTTTTGATAATCTTTGCATATCACTTTTTAGCACTTCATGCTGGCTCTGCTGATATATATCTAAATGATACATAAAAGCTTAATTTTTTTCTATTATGAAAAATTATGTGATATAAAAGTCTCTTTATATTATCTAGATATTGAAAGTATTAATTTTTTATTTGAATTTTTTCTTATACTTATTGTAAGAAATGCCTACCCAAGATAAATAACTAGCTGAATGTAGCAATCTCTCTTCTCCAGAAATTACTACTTAACTAGATTATATCATCTTGAAAGATATATAATAATAATTATACGTATTCAATGAGTACTAAAATTTATTTTTCAGTTCTTTTTTGTGTGGAGTAGTAGAAACTTTCATTTTAGTCTCAAAATTTTGCTTGTATTTTAGGAAAGCAATCTCATTCATACTCTCATGCTCTTTTTTCCAGTAATTTTAATTATCTCACAATTTAAAGATAATCTTAGTTCACGATTATTTTAACCTTTCTTCAGATATTTGGAATTTTTGCCGTAAAAGAAGAATAAGGATATCTATATCCAATTCATTTTTAATAAGAAATTCTGAAGATAGAAAAATTAAGAATTCAGATATTTTTTTCTTAACCATACTGACTTTACTAATAATAATATTAATATGACATTTATTTTGAGAAAGACCAGTAGATTGATTATAAGCTGGCATTTCTAAAAATAAATCTTTTTCATCAATCATACTACTAGATGAGTCAGAAATTTTATGCTCAATATATTCAAAAAGATCCTGAATCTCATTACTTACTTTCAGCTTATATAATAGAAAAACTAGAGCTATAGGACAATATTCGGGATTATTTAACTTTCTAACTATTACTTCTTCTTGATTATTAAAATCATGACCATTATATGACTTTTAATTAATATAATATGAATATTTTCAAATCTGTTATCCTTTAGATTCTACCAATTTTTGCTTACTTTTTATGATATAACTACATCAATTACTAACAATTATATTAATTACCTTTATAGCTGATTTAAGATCTGATATTTCTTTTGCATGAGACCTAAAGCCAAAGAGCAATAAAGCTTGATTTTAAATTTCTATAAATTTTTCATGAGATATCTCAAATACAACTTTTACCTGATCATCAGAAAGAATGCATTTATTATCTATACCTGTAAAACCAAGTGACTGTAAAAGCTCTCATATAGCTTTCTAATAATTCACTGAATATATTTTGCATAAATCTTTTACTACTGAATCTTCAAAATTATCTTTAGCATTATAGTAGGTATCTTCCTATTGTGTAATATCTTTGGTCTTTAATTCTTCTATTACACTCTCTTTATCATAATCTTACTTGTAAAAATAAGATAGATGCAAGAAATATTTTCTAGATTCAGATAGACTAAAATGTTCTATAAAATCTTTATCGTAGAGTTTATTCTAATTCTCAATACTCATACCATTTTCATCATAAAGATTCTATATATAAAAATACTTAAGTGTTATAGTATCTGTAACTGAATGTTCTGAATCAAGTTTAAGAAATTCAGCTTCCTCAAGAATAAGATTTTGAGAAGTGGTAACTGCATTAAAATCTATATTCTTGATAACTAAAGCTTCAGTCTTAATCTTATTATAAACTTTTTACAATTTCTTATAATTTCTTTATTTTCATCCATTTTTATTAATTTAAGACTTGCTTCAGTACTGGCAATAAGACTACATAAAATCTCAATAAAATTTCTGATTAAAAGATATTTCTGTTACTCAACTTCAATAAATGATGTTACAGTGGGAGATTGATCAAGTTTATAGGAAATGCTATCTATATCATATTCACAATATTCCTTAATTGCTATAGGCAAATTATTAGGCTGGATAACTATAAGTTCTGCCTGAATATTTTCATGACCTGGTGAATGAGAAAATTTACTGGAAATTTTTTGATAATAAAGTAAAAGTACACACTTTTCACAATTATAAATTTAGAACATTATCTGAATAAATACTTCTATATTAACTGAAGTTCCAATATTTGTAATGCCTATAACTATGTCAAAGTAATTAAATTTCTCAAAAGAAATATCTACTTCTACTGTATTTGTATAAGCTACACAATTAAGTTCACCCCAAGTAGTATTAATTTCTAAAAAATCTTTTTTTTGCTATTTTCTATTTATATTTTCATAATAAGCACAAGCTTTGAAAGATAATTTAGAAGCTTTTTTTACTAATGTTCAAGTCAAATTAGAGCTTGTTATAATAAATGTCACATGTTTGTCTTGTTTCAAATACTCAAATCCTATTCACATAGCTTCAGCCTTATTATTTGAGTCATAAAGATACTCAATAGTCTTATCTATAAGCAGTTGAAATTTATTATTAATTACTCAAATATTTTCATTACGATAAGTCTTGAGAAATGTTAGTGTACTTTTATTTGCAAATACATCCATGGCTAAAATATGTTAGGCTGATTTTAATATATCACGCATTATATTTTCAGATTTCTGCATATTTGAACTACTATTCATTTAACATTGAATTACATTGACTTTATCTAAAATAGCTATAATTGGATGGGCTGAGAATTCTATACAAGAGAGACTTTCAACTTGAACTATGATAATATCCCACTTATCTATAGACAAGTTCTGTTCATCTTGATAATTACAGATTCTGAGTCCAGATAATTTAAGATCATTAATTTTACCTATTAATTCATTACTAAGAGTTTTTCAGTAAGAAATCCAGATGATGCAAGACATATTAGCTTTATTCTTGGCTAAATAATTGAGATATTTTCTTAGATCTTTTCTTTTTTCTGTCATAATAAGAGAGTGAATCAAAGTTATATTGGGTTTTTTACTTAAGAAATTGGGATAAGCTTCTGAAAAGTCTTCTATTTTCTTTACATTAATAACTTCTCCAGATAATTCAAAAAGCAAATGAGGATTTAACATAGCTTTGGCTATTTATTTATCTAATTCTAATTTAGATTTCATTTTTGATTCTACTTTATCTGATATCTTATCAAAGCTTAATCTCTTATGATCTGGCTTATATTGTTTTTGATGATAATATTTAAGTATAAAATGCTTATTATTTTGAATAAATCTATAGAGTTGGTTCTTATCATATTTAACATTACATATAGGATATTCTTTAATGGATTATGTTTAAAAATTAATAAAATCATTCTCAATTTTTCCAATCTGAAGTCACCCATATTCTTCAATAACTAGATTAGCTCCTCTACTCAAAGTATTTTCATCATTAATAGACTGGAATTCTTGTTTTACTAGTTCTTCAGAAGAAAAAGTTTGTGATCAGATTATGGAATAGTCCAATTTTGGTTGAACCAAATAATCTTCTAATTTTTGAAATCCATTTTTAATAGAGAAAATAGCTGGTCTTTTGATACATCCTTCTTTTGCTGATCCAAGAAGTCAAAGATTAAAGTAGAATTTGTAAAGTCTAATATCAATAAATTTGAAATAGGGTTCTCTAATTAATTCAATAACTTTTTTTATAAAATCTTTAAGATCTCAATAATCAATAAATTGGACATGAGAATAAATAATATGTCAATTACATTTCTCAACATTTAATGAACTTGCCAAAATGAAGTTATTTAATAATACCATACAACCTAATATAGTATATAATGTATCTGTACAAGTGACTAAAATTTGAGATATCAAATCTTCTCAGGTGATTTTTTCACTATCTAAAGAATTATGTTTAGGATTATTTAGATCAGATTTTTGTCTTGCATCAATATCAATAATTAAGCATAGGAGTTAGTTTATATTAATATATTTGTGGGTATCAGGTATTCTATAAACTTCAGAGAGATAATCGATCACTATATAACCTTTTTCTGCTATCCAAATTATATATTGAGAATGAATCTCTTCAGGTTGATATGTATCTAAAAGTATAGTATCATTTTTATCAGTATGGTCATGATCCTTTAGAGGAGATAGAGTCTTAGATCTTTGATCCATCACCCCTTTGGATCTGGATATGAGTCAGTATTTATAAAATATATATTCTCTATGACTAGGTTTATAGTCAAGATTTATTAAACCCATAAAAAGCTTTTTTACTTTATTATATTCAGCTAACTTTTAATTTAAATACTATTGCTATAATAATTCATGAAGATGTTTTTTTGCTTCACTAGATAAACTTATTTTATTGATTTGTATATATATTATTTATATATGTATGTTATTTGATCTGACAAAAAGTATATAATGTATTGGTTTATTAACTTATAATAAAAGTAACATAAAAAGTTTAATTCAAAAAATAATTATTTCATATATGCAAAATTTGAAAATTATTATTATTAGTAATAGTATTCTATTCTTGTCCACATATTTATATTGATAGATAAATTTATGGAAAAGATTGTTATTGACAAGAGGGTTATGCTCTTCATTGAAAAATGCAAGTATGGTTCCTTATGGAGAATGTGACATATTAACTATCTTTACATATGATATATGTATTAAATATGCTGGAAAATATCACAACAAATCAAATTATCATAAAAAGAGGCAAGCTAAATTACTCATAAAATATAATCATGAGAATAGATATTTACTATATGAGATATAAAGTACTATAAAATTAAGTAAAATACCTTGATATATTATTATAGAGAATTTTTCTTGATATTTGCATTCTGAAATAGAATGGAGTCATGTATTTTTTTCTGACTTCAAGTATATGTAAGAAGGCAGGATTATGGTGAGCCAAATAGATCTAAATATAATGCATGCAATAAATAAATAGAAAAATATAAAAATAAAAAGAATTATGACAGAAAAAAGCAGGATGAATTGTGTATATAAATTACTATGTTTGAGAATCATATATCTGGTATATATAGATTAAATTTTCCAAATCCTCATTAAGTAATGCTATATCCTCTTTGATCCTATTGATATTTTTAGTAATTTTATTATGAAGAGTTATGGATTTCAAGACTTTTGATTAAATTTGTATTAAGTTCACATCCATTTTCTGATAGAATTACAATAATTATCACCCATTCAATTTTTTTATATATTAGTAAAATTCAAATTAGCAAATCTGACCTGACTAATTCTTTTCAAATATCTGCTAGTAATATCTGAATTAATATATTTTATTTTAAGATATAGTTCAATTTTATTAATGATTGTATAGGAAATTTTACATTCACGAATATTAAACTTTTGGAGCTTTAGACAAGAATGAATAATATTCCAAATTACTATTTCAGAAAATGCTTTATAGTAAGAGATATTCAGATATTCTAATTTATGACATGAATTTGTGATTGCGTATAAATCTTTATTAGTTATTAATCTATTATTATATCTTATCAAGTTGAGATATTTCAGATAGGGATATAATTTTGCTATTTGATTTAATATTTTATTACTAAATTTCTCACTAAAAGTGAAATCTAAATGAACTATATTTGAGAGCAAATCCATAATGATTTTGAATTTTTTATCCAAAAGATGATAATAATATGGAATTTTTAAATAAGTTACATTCAAGTACTATAAATAGTGATTCTATAGCTAAGAATCTTTTTACAAACTTTTTGTAGTAATTTACAAGTTCTAAAAAAGAGTAAAATTCTAATATATTTATGAGTATTAGTCAATTTCTGATTATAACTATTTTTCTTTAATTAACAGAAATTTTATTTGCTAATATAAAATATTCAAGATATTTTATATATTGCTGAATTATATTATACTTTTTTTATTTAGTATATAATTTGTATTTATGAAGTATTTTTAGAATTATCTGAAAATATTATATATATTTTTTTTTGTTTTGCTATATATCAAGATATTATTTAGATATATAATTACAAACTTGTCTAGATAATTATAAAAAATATTATTTATTAAAGTTATGAAAATTGCTAATATATTAGTAAGATCAAAAGATAAAATCAAGAACTCATAGTATTTATAATGAATTTTAAATATTATCTTATATATATCTTCTTTTGTAATATAAATTTGATGATATTCTGAATATAAATTCAATTTTGAAAAGTACTTTAATTCTATAAGTCTATCTATTAGCTTATTAACTCTTAGTAGAAAATAATAATTCTTGATGATAATTTTATTTAAAGCTTTATAATCAATACATAATCTTAAGATATCTTTCTTTTTATTTATAAAAAGAACTAGTATCTTAAAGAATAAGATACTAAGATAAATAAAATCTTTTTGAATCAGATCAGCTAATTATTTCTTGAACTTATTTATTTTTATAAAAGAAAGCCTATAGATAGATCTGAATAATGATTTGGATCCTAGAATAAGATTAATTTTATGATTAATTACTCTTTTGAATAATAATTAATTAGATAAGATTTCAGAAAATACATCTTTATACTTTTTTTAATTTCTAATACTTTTAATAAAAGTAATTTTTTCTTGACCTTTTCTTTGTTTTTAGTATTATTTAGATATATAATAAAGAGTTCTGTATCAGCTGATAAATTTATAATTTATTATCTTAAGATATAGATTAAAATTACAGCTTGATCTTGTCTTAACTTTATTATTAACTTATATTTTAATTATCTTTGAGTCATAGGTAAAGATGATAATATTATAGTAAAGATGATAATATTATTTTTCTAATCTATAATTAAGTTGATATAAAATAATTAAGATTTATCTAGGATAAGATCATATCTTTGTAATTTTAATATCTGTGCATTTATCTTATGTATATAGTATATATTTAACTTTAATTCATCAATTTTTATTATCTTATATATATGATATATATCTAACTTTAATTCATCAATTTTTGTCAGATAATAATAATTATTTTCTTGTTATTTGCAAGTTTTACAATTATTAGTATTATCTTTTATAACTTGACTTTGTTTTTCTGTATAAACTTTTTATTAATAAAGTTTCTTAATATATCACTATTTAGTAAAATTCATACTAGTTTGTTATTTACTTAACTATTAAACATTAATAATCTTTTATAATTATTTTCTAAGTATATAAATTCTA
Organism: Ambispora leptoticha; assembly: GCA_910591765.1. NCBI lineage: Eukaryota > Fungi > Glomeromycota > Glomeromycetes > Archaeosporales > Ambisporaceae > Ambispora > Ambispora leptoticha. The sequence goes on along the minus strand of CAJVPS010001484.1, from coordinate 4,809 downwards.
CTCTTTCATATGATTATGAAGATTTTTCTTATTTGTCTTCAATATTTGTTATTTTGATCTTTGGTTTTAAATAATAATTTTTGACAAAGTAATCTGATTTATTATAATTATAATATATATTTTTAGACTTGTTATTCTTCTAGTTATTTTTCTAGTTATTATTATTCTTTTTATTATTATAATGACTTTCTATTTGATCAAGTTCTATTAGTATGAAACTATTATTTTGATGACTTCTATATTAGTTTTGTGAGTAATAACTATTATTATTATATTTACTTGAAAGATCTAATGATCTGTCTTATTTATATATTATAATATTATAGCATATAGTTAATTTTCTAGAGTTTCTGATATCTAGTAACTAACTTTTATTTTTGTATCAGATTTTAAATCTTCTATAAAATAAGTAACTTAATCTAGATTAGTTATATTTGTAACTTGACTAATTATATTTTTGAATTTTATATTATAGTCTTGTATAGATTTAGTTTGATGAAGAAAATAAAGTTATTTGTGAAGATATTATTGATAATGAGATAGTTAGAAAACTTTTCTAAATACTATGACAAAAATTTTCTAATTTTCAAAAGAAGTAGCATTATTATTAGTCTTATATTTGTTAAAATATTAATATAATACTGTATTAATTAAAGAGATTACTACATATTATACTTGAATTTTTTCATTAGTAATTTCTTAGGTTAGGAATACTATTTTAACTTACATTATCTATATAAGTATATTTTTATTTATTTCTTCAGAATATGTAAGTAATTTTACTAAAAGACAAGGTGAAGACTTAAAATTAGAGAAATTATTTTCTTTTATTATCTTGATTAATTTGATTATGTTCTGCATAAATTACTCAAATTATTCTATATTTATTTTAACAAGATATTATTTTTTAAAACTAAAATACATATAAATATTGTAGTATATATATATATATGATATATAAAGTATAAGATATTAGAGAATGATCTTTATAGTAATTATATCTGCTGCTATTAAATTATAAGATTATTTTATTAATAATTATAAATAAAATAAAATATGATATAAATACTTTTAATTTTATTATTTTTATTATTTAAAAGTATTCAAATCTAAAATTATTTTACAGAACAGACAGTATTTATTTATAGTAAAAAAAAATAAATATAAAAGTAAATAAATTAATAATAAAATCTATTTTAAAAGATATATAATTAAACAAAATTAATTAACTTAATTTACATTTTCAGAGAATAATTAATCATAATTTAATAAATAATAATAATTATAAATATAATAAATTAAATATAAATAATAATAAATAAAGAATAAATTTAAATATAAGAAATTATTAAAGAAAATATCTAATAAATAAATATTAATAATCTAAATTAGTAATATAAGTATACATAATAATTATCTATATAATAATATGCTAAATCTAATATATTAAATATATAATAATTATCTATATATTCAAATTGAAATTGATCTTTATAAAAAAGTAATATAAAGCTAAGCTATAATATAAATAGTGTAAAATAAAGATTTAACTAAAGAAAGATAATTTAATCAAAATTATTACATATTTTCCTACTTAAAGTATAATATTCTTATTATATTCAAGTATATAATTTTTCAAAGATATTAATCTTCTTCATAGTATTTTTTAAGTTATTAAGTAGTTCTCATGTTATATTATAAAAAGAATAATCAAGTTATTTAATAAGATATTGAGATTTATAATAATAAATTCTTTTATTAAGAATATTTTCTATCTCATATTTTTCTTTATTATCAGAAATGATAATTATTAATAGTGATTGATATCTGTTATATTTATCATCTGAATTATACTTTTTTAATAATGAAATATGAAATACTAGGTGAAGTTTTATATTTGCTAATAATTGGAATTTATAAGTAATAAAAGATATTTTGCTAATAATTTTAAAAAGTCTAATAAATTTTAATATAAATTTCTTGATTATTTTTTTTTATTTATTAGAATTTCTATATTATAAGTAGAGAGAAAAACTTAATCTCTAATATTAAATTCTTTATATTTTCTATATTAATTTACATATTTTAACTATCTTTCTTGTACTTCTAATAGCAAATCTTTGGTAGACTTTATCATAATATTTTAATACTTTATGAAATCTTGTAAGACTATAATATTATTTTGTGATGATAAGATATTAATTAGTATATAAAGTATCTATTCATAATCTAACTCAAAGAGTATGTAACCTATTAATATATTTTTACTATTATTATAGACAAATTCTGCTGTAACTAGAATTTCATTCTATTTATTTTACTAATAGATTATGTATATTCTAAGCATCTCTTTAAAAATTCTGTTTAATCTTTTTATCTAATCATCAGTTTATGAGTAAAAGACTATAAATATAGTGAGTTTAGTTTCAAGTTATTTAAAAAGAAATTTCTAAAAATAACTTGTGAATTTAGTATCTTTATCTAATATAATAATTACAGATAAGTTATGCAATTTAAAAATATTTTCAAAAAATATTTTGACTATATCAGATATAGTTATTATTATGATAATAAGTATAAATACATTCTTTTTAATAATTTATTTATAAATACTACTATTATATTATATTTAAATTTAATAATTAGAAGTTAAACTATAAAATTTATGATAATATATTTTTATTTATATTCTAAAATAATAAGTAATTATAATAATTCTAAGAGTTATTAATTACTAGATTTATTATACTAATAAAATTCATAACTGATAATATATTTGTAAATATTTTTATTCATTTTTGATTAATAAAATTATTAAGATATGACTATATATATTTTGTCTATTTTAATATATCCTACTATTAATATATTATAAAATTTAAATAGTATTTTTATTTTCAAGATTTTATTATCTTAAATAGCTAGATAACTTATATTTTTCAAGTAAAATAATTCTTCTTTCAATTTAAAATATAATACCTTAGCTTGTTACTTTAAATTTATATTTTTAAAGTTATTCAATACTTTATATATTTTTGTGGAGTATTTATCTTTCTAATACTTCTTATTAACTCTTTTTTATTAACTAAATTAGTAATAATAACTAAAATATTTATCAGATATGATTGATAAGAGAGTACATCTATAATAATATTATCTTTGCCAAATTTATATTTAACTTTAAAATTACTAACTTATAAAGTCTCTAACTAATAAATTTATCTCTTGAAAAGATTATATTATATTTTTATATATTTTAAAGAGATATAATCTGTAATTATTATAAACTTTTGATCTTCTAAATATGACTTTCAGAGTCTAATAATATATATAATTACAAGTAACTCTTTTTTATGAATTGAATAGTTCTGTTTAGCTAGTGATAACTTTCTTGATTTAAAAGCTATAGATTAATTATCCTTGTCTTGATTTTAATTTAATATAGCTTTAATAACAAAATTTGAAGTATCTGTAATAACTGTAAATAATAATTTAGAATCTGATAATAATAAGACTAGTACTAATATAAGATATTATTTTAAAGTATCAAATACTTATTATATTATTATAGATCATTCATATTCTTTATCTTTATAAAGAAGTACTATGAATAATAATGCTATAACTGAGAATCCTTTTACAAACTTTTTATAATAGCTTATGAGTTCTAAAAAGAAGTAAAATTTTGATATATTTATTAGTAATTATAATAATCTTTTTTTGATCTACTAAAATATCATCTGCTAATATAAAATATCTAAGATATTCTATATATTACTAAATTATATTATATTTCTTTTATTTAACATATAATTTATATTTACAAAATATCTTCAAGACTATCTAAAGATATTATATGTGTTCTTTTTTCATTTTACTATATATTATTTATTAGTATCATAAAGATGACTAATATATTAATAAGATTAAAAGATAGGACCAAGAACTCATAGTATTCATAATGAGTTCTAAATACTATCTTATATATATCTTCTTCTGCAATACATATTTGAGAATATAAATTCAGCTTGAAAAGTATTTTAAATTTATAAGTCTGTTCATTAACTCATTAACTCTGAATAATAAATAATAATTTTTAATAATAATTTTATTCAAAGCTCTATAGTTAATATATAATTTTAGTATATCTTTCTTTTTATATACAAAAAGAACTAATACTTCAAAGGGTAAGATACTAGAATGAATAAAATCTTTTTATATTAAATTAATTAATTATTTCTTGAGCTTATTTATCTTTGTAAAGAAGAGTTTATAGGTAAATTTGAATGATAATTCAGATTCTGAAATGAGATTAATTTTTTGATCAATTATTCTTTTAGATAATAGTTAATTTGATAAGATTTCTAGAAATATATTTTTATATCTTTTCTTGATATTTAATATTTTGAATAATAATTATTTTTCTTTAATATCTTCTTTATTTTTAGCATTATTAAGATATATAATAAAGAGTTCTATATCTGCTGATAGGTTAATAATCTGTTATCTTGAGATATAAATTAAATTATAACTTAAATTTGATTTTACTTTATTATTAGCTTGAATCTTTATTATCTTTAACTTATAAATAAAAATTATGATATTATTTCTCTAGTTTATAGTTAGATTGACATGAAATAATCAAGATTTACTTAGAATTAGATTATATCATTATAATTTTAATACCTATATATCTATCTTATGCATTGTAAGATTATTTTGTTAATTGTTATAAACAAGATAAAATGCGATATGAATAAGTTTTAATTTTATTTTATAACTTATGATTATTTTTATTGTTTAAAAGTA